>OMKP01067720.1:0-22550 GCA_900302375.1 Bathygadus melanobranchus | reverse complement strand
TGACACAACTGTGCCATGCACTTTTTACTTACAAACAATTGTTTGCACAGTTGATCTCGGGACCTGTAGCTGTTTGAAATCAGCTCCAAGTGACTTTCCTGACTTGTTCAAGTCAATGATCCGCTTTTTCAGATCCGTGCTGAGCTCCTTTGACTTTCCCATTGTAGCGTTTGTGGCTGAGTAATGATTGTATCACATGAGCCATATTTAAATGGGCTCAGAGAAGTCACCAGCTGTAGTCAATCATAATCACTCACAAGAAGTTAAGAGGCCATGCCAGAAAGCTAATTTGATTGACACATCTTTCCACATCACCAAAATTGATAATTCATGTTGCTGTATGTATATTTTTGACCCAGCAGATTTAATAAATTCATAAAAGAATCAAACTTCATGAATGTTTTTTGTGACAAAGAAGTATGTGCTCCAATCACTCTATCACAGAAATATAAGAGTTGTAGAAATTATTGGAAACTCAAGACTGCCATGACATACATGTTCTTTACAAGTGTATGTAAACTTTTGACCACAACTGTATATATTATTTGGAAGGATATAGAAGCATAGCTTTCTTTCACCACTCAACACACAATTGTGTTTCTCTCTGTGTCTGTTAGTCTCTTGATTCGAGGCCGGCTCTGCAGAGCTGGGTGGATGTCATAGAGAGAGACCTGGACAGACAATTCCCCTTCCATGAGATGTTTGTCTCCAAGGACGGACATGGGTAAACAACAACCTTGTCTGGTGTCATTGTGTTCCCCTCATCGCCTCTCAAGGAAGCCTTGAGCGGTTTCATGTACATTATTCCAAATTCACTTTCCTGCTCCACTGAGTGATGTTGTAAAGAGGAAGTAGAGGATTTATAAATGATAGAGAGTCACCTCAGCCAATCTCTGAACAATAGCAGCTTTTGAACGCGTGAAGGCATTTACAGACACAAAGCAGCCGTTGTCCATTGTCTGATGGTTATGGTGACTATAAGCCATATCTCTTGCGGTCTGTAGGCAACGTGGGTTGTTCCGAGTGCTGAAAGCGTATACTCAGTACCAGCCGGATGAAGGTTACTGCCAGGCTCAAGGGCCCGTGGCAGCAGTGCTCCTGATGAACATGCCTGCAGAGGTAGCTGTCAACGCATCCAGCAAAATCCAGACACACTGCAGCACTACATCTACACTACATCTCATACCATGTCATATAAAAGAGGAAGTGCATGTTTATTTACTAGGTATTTAATTATATTAATTAAATATCAATTAAATACACTGAATTAATTCATAGAATGTCATTCTATGAATAACACCTCTACAACTGAAAAAACCTCAAAAACCTGGCATATATAACCTGGTTATATATGCCATTTTCAATTTAGCATAGGTCAGTGGATAGTAGTCAAAGGGTCAAATGCCATCATAATTTATTAGATTGAAAATTAAATGAAAGTCTGGAAAGTAAAAATACATTTGTGTTCTGAGTTTGTCCCACCACAGAGAAATGTGTTAAAAATTAAAAAATTAAAAATCGCCAAGTACAGAAAATTAGGTTTCAAAATCAGAAAAAGCGAGCAGTATTCTCTGCTCTGAAACCCTGGGGGCTGTCTGCTGAAGGTGCTGAAACCACGCAGGAAAGTTTCCATCCCTCTCAGAGACCTGAAAAATGGATGCTCCGTCTAGCAGCTTTATTGGACTTGTACAGCCATTCATACAGCAAGGTGTGTGTGGATGTGTGGAGCTTCGTATGGGCAGCAGTTGATGTTGAACTTGGACACTTATAGTATAACGCTACAATGTGTGGCGCATTTCTTATACAACATCGCTCATTATAACAAAGCTGAACAGTTCCAATACATAGCCAGCTTTGGTTTTAGCTTGTTCATCACAATTAGCTTTTAGACTAACAAGCGTACTGTGCTTGTGTAAAACAGTAGCGGTGGATGAGAGCAGATTAAAATATAGCTTTCTACATGTTTAGTTGAACAGTGTAGCAATGTCCCTTGCCATACGCCACATGAAGTGGCTTTTTCTGGGCTCCTCCAATCCAAGGACAGAGGTAGATGATGGTAAACCGGTTTATTGTATGAGATGTAGTAGTTGTCAGCACTCCCCTGAGTGTGTGTGGTGATGGCTGGTTTAACCTGTGTGTATTGCTTGGCCAATGCACCACAGGTGTGCAGCCTCACCCATCAGCCTGATTTGGACCAGGTGAGGCTGCTTAAACCAGCCACCAACCACACACACTCCACAAACAGGTGTAGCAAGTGTAGTTGGAGGAGCTCCTCTCCTCTGCTCTCTGTGCAACTCTGTCTGTCTTGCTGCAACCTCTCCTCTGCTCTGCGGGGGTCATGCCCCCGGGGGGCGCAGTGATTCATTGAGCCCCCATTTCAGACCTGCCCAAAAAATCCTGAACAAAATTCAGTACTACATAGTTCAGTCTTTTCATGTCTTCAGCAAGGATTTTCTAATCCTAATAATACTGTACGCTGACATTAATGGTCTCACCCTTTCACTATAGATATGAACAGTGTTATTGAAATTCCAATTCCATCTTTTTCTTATTTGCAAATCAAATGTATTGACCCAAAAGTGCCAACATCAGCCTAGGATGTTTAGAGAGCAACATGCTATATTAGATCGTACTAAACTCACTAAGGTTGTGTAAGTCCACTGTGGATTAGTTGAATGTCTGGTCAGTTATCTTCATCTCATGTGACCTCCGCATGCAGGAAGCCTTCTGGTGCCTGGTGCAGATCAGTGAACAGTACCTGCCCGGATACTACAGCCAGCTGCTGGTAAGAACACAGTAGGACTACAATACCCACCATGTCCATCTATCAGTCTGACAACTACCACCACATTGTGTGCTGTGTGAAAATGTAGGAGGGGGTCCTGTTTGACGCAGCGATGCTGAGCTGGGTTCTGAAGAGGACGTGCCTGCCGGCTCACAGACACCTGCAGCACTATGGCGTGGAGCCACTCATGTTTGCCACAGATTGGCTGATGTGCCTGTTCACCCGCCACCTGCCCTTCAACACACTGCTGCGTGTCTGGGACCTCTTCTTCTGCTATGGTAGGTGTGGCACAACATCCATATGTTGTTAAGATTAAATATCAGGGAGTGGTAGTGGTGGGGTCTTATGTTATGGGTGGGTGTTGGGGGCACTGGAAGTAAAACAGAAGCCCCTTTTACACAGCCGTTTCATTGTGGAAATGTTGAGGCACGACAACGATGGTAGTAACAGAGCCATAACAACCGTCTGTGTGAAAGGGGTAAGTCGGAATGCAGGGACAGGGTTGTGGCGTTTTGAGCACGTTGCTCGCACAAATCCGCCATTGTAACGTTAGGCATCAACGCGTTGTCTATGATACATGTAATGTAAATGTGCAAGGCGAGCAAAAACTCACACTAGAACTACTACACACTAGACGCCGGCGCTGTTGTGCTACACATCACGCATCTGATTCCGGAAAACACCGGCATGCTATGTGAAAGCACTCACCTTTATCTTATTATCTATCTCATCTATATATATCTTATCTTATATTATTATCTTAACTTATTATCTGGCTTTTTTGGTTCTGCATAAACAGGGAAAATATTCCAGGATCTCTGTGTAAAAGGGGCTACACTCTCCTATATGAAGCATCCCTGCCTCTCAAAGACGTGGGGTCTTGTGTGCAGGAGTTCGGGTGTTGTTCCAGGTAGCGGTGGTGCTGGTTCGGAGAGTGCTGGGCCGGGCCGAGCAGAGGCAGGAGTGCTCGGGACAGATGGAGACTCTGGAAAGGCTGAGAGGCATCAGGGACAGCCTGGGACAGGAGGACGACGCCAGCTTCATGGCCGAGGTACCCAGTCAGCATTGACCAAGATGGATGAAAAAAAGGTTAATCCGTGACAATGAGCAGGTCTCTGTGTTGGACAAGCAGGTTCTGTACACATGACGTGCCTTGTCTTCAGGTTTGGACATATAAGTAACATATGTGAGGAGATAATAAGCATTCTCATTGTCGTCTAGTTATCCGTACATAGACATGGGTTTCGAGCAACCTACATCAATCTAGTACCATCCAAGCTAAAAAATAAAATACCAAATTTATCAAGGGAATGCATATATGGCTTTGATAGGTTGAATTGCAGTAATACAACATTTCTTAAAAGTGTATTCTATCTCTGGGTTTTGTGCTAGGTGTGCTCTGTGCCGCTGTCCAGGAGCGACCTGAAGAGACGCACCGAAAAGGAGCTGGAGAAGTGGCAGAAAGACCGGCCCTCGTCCACCTTCGACCCCAGAGGCCGTTGCCATGGCTACTGTACATCGCGGGAAGAGCGGGACCGGAAGGGCAGGTTCAAAGGCAACCTGTCCGTTTCGCTTGTTCGTTCGGCCTCCGCACTCTCCCTGTCTCCGTCGCTCCTTCGGACGCGTTGGGGGAAGCAGAACGATGCAGCGAAGGTTGAGAGGCATCAGTCCATGGGCATGCGAGGGATTGGGAGGCAGAGCTGGATGGAAGCCAGTGCACTGGGTGTGTTGCGGGTTGAAGAAGAAGAAGAAAAGCATAAAACGCCTGGTAAACGGCAAAGTCACGTGGGTACAGAATTAATGCAACCGGCCAGGGTGAGAGGACCTCTCAAAATGGTGAGAGAGCCACAGGAAAACCAAAGCTCTCCAAGGAACGCTCTCAAAGTGAGAGGAGAACTGAAAGAACAGGAGGGGAGGACAACGGAAGACCAAGCAGAACAAAGGCGATTGGAGGATAGCCAAGGAGGCTTTCAAGAAGTGTCTCAACATCATTCTGACATAAAGGAAGGAGCTGTTGGGGTAGGAGCCACACAAGTACCAGAGGAACAGGAACTGGAGGACAACAACCAATCACAAGTACCAGAGGAACAGCAGCTGGAGGACAACAACGGATCACAAGTACCAGAGGAACAGGAGCTGGAGGACAACAACCAATCACAAGTACCAGAGGAACAGCAGCTGGAGGACAACAACGGATCACAAGTACCAGAGGAACAGGAGCTGGAGGTCAACAACGGATCACAAGTACCAGAGGAACAGCAGCTGGAGGTCAACAACGGATCACAAGTACCAGAGGAACAGCAGCTGGAGGTCAACAACCAATCACAAGTACCAGAGGAACAGCAGCTGGAGGTCAACAACCAATCACAAGTGCCAGAGGAACAGGAACTGGAGGACAACAACCAATCACAAGTACCAGAGGAACAGGAGCTGGAGGTCAACAACCAATCACAAGTACCAGAGGAACAGCAGCTGGAGGACAACAACCAATCACAAGTACCAGAGGAACAGGATCAAGCGGACAACAGCCAATCACAAGTGCCAGAGGAACAGCAGCTGGAGGACAACAACCAATCACAAGTACCAGAAGAACAGCAGCTTGAGGACAACAACCAATCACAAGTACCAGAAGAACAGCAGCTGGAGGACCACAACCAATCACAAGTACCAGAGGAACAGCAGCTGGAGGACAACAACCAATCACAAGTACCAGAGGAACAGCAGCTGGAGGACAACAACCAATCACAAGTACCAGAGGAACAGCAGCTGGAGGACAACAACCAATCACAAGTACCAGAGGAACAGCAGCTGGAGGACAACAACCAATCACAAGTACCAGGGGAACAGGAGCTGGAGGACAACAACCAATTAGAAGTTCTGGAAGAGCAAAAGTGTAACAGCAAGCAAAATCAGAAAGAGAAAGTGGCTGAAAAACACAGGGTAAAAACACTGTACGAGATAGCAAAACAGGCAGCAGAATGTAAAAACCTAGTCGCAAGCCAGATCAATATGAGAAATACATACTCAGAGACACAAGTAACAGTAGATGCAACTGAAAAACAGTTGGCTGCAACACCAAAACAGGAGACAATGACTGAAAATGGACAACCGCTAGAGATACATGCGGATACAGGAACTACATCAGAGTGCAAGTCTGTGGTACAAAAAAGTACGGAAGAGTCAACAGCACAACAGGGCCTAGATGTGATTATACAGACAGAAAAGGGCTCACAGGAAATCATCAAAGATGCAGAGGAGAGACAGGCGGAAACAGAAGCATGGACTACCAACATGCATAGCACACAGGAACAGACCAACATGGGCACAGGAACTGAGAATGATGGAAACATTGAAGAACGGGTTCTTTTTCAAATTGAGGCATTGCCATTTCAAGAGGTTGATGTCCTGTTCCAAAAAGGTGTTAAGCAGAGTGAAGAGACAAGGGCAGAGAGTGACTTTGTGGTGAGCACAATTGCAGAGATACTAGTGGAGACAACTGTGGTCACAGAGGTGAGCTCAGACATCTGTGATGGAGCTAAAGCATCATATTCAGATAAAGCCTGTGCAGAGAAAGAGGCAATATGTTCTGTACACGCCCAGGCCAAGGAGGAAACGGTTTTGGATGTAAATGCAGCGACTGAAGAAGACAATGACACTAGAACATGCAATAAAACAGCTTTAATAGAAAACAAAGAGTTCAATCCTAGAGAAGAAGTGACAGATGGGAAAATTAGTTCTTCACTCACAGGGGATGCAGAACAAGTCACCACTTTAGAACCAGCTTTTCAGGTGTCTGTCAGCAAGACGGAGGAAAGAATCGAAAACCATGAAGATACAGTAGGCTCAGCAGAGATTATCAGCTCCAATGAGCACCACACAGCGGACAGTCAAGATAGTGCAACGCTGCCACAGGTCCAAGATTCTAACCCTCCCACAGTGGTGGGGGCTGCAGGTGTCCCATGCAACCCTCAAAGTATGCATACGGTTGGGCACCAATCGTGCACTCCCTCCGGGGATCATGTGCGCAAGTTCTCCAGCTCCCGTGGCTCCAGGTTAGTGTGCAGACTATCTGAGGAAGTCTTCACAGCTCTGCCAGCATCCCACATCATATCCGACCTTGATGCCAGCCAGACCGGCCTTGATGCCACTCGGCCTAGAGCACTTTCCAATCAGCTTCCTTCACAGGGACCACCGGGGCCCACGGAAATCCCAGGAGGCACATGTGGAGGGTGTGAGCAGAGGCTGTCGCAGCCCCCCAAATGGTCAGGGTTTTTCAGCAGGCTGAGAGGAGCGCATCGCAAACACGACAAGGACAGAAAGGCAGAGACGGCAACAACTCCCCAAAAAATTCAGGTCCCCAAAATCTTCATTCAGGACTTCAGCGATGGTGTAGGGGAGGAACGTCCACTGCCGCCAACGGCGGAGGAGCAGCAAGAGCAGCTGAGCTCCAGGGAGCGAAGGAGGAGGCGGAGAGAGAGGGAGATGAAGGAGAGGGAGGAGGAGAATGTCAGAAAGAGAGTGGAGAAAGCGCTAAAGAAGAAGGACAGGAAAGGTTTACAGCGGCAGAAGGACCAGTGCCCCAGTGGGCAAACCTCCCCCATCCGCATTTCAGAGACTCAGGATAGATACTCTGCGCCGCACAGCAACTCCTACTTCTAACCATGCTCATGTTGATACAAATAATAAAGCCATTCTTTTTTTTGTTTACAATGCCAAACAATATGTCTGTTTTATTTGGGTATGTGCTGTACTTTGATCAAGGCCCAGTGCTGTCATGGTACATTAAGTGCGTCTAGTCCAATTTAGTCATAATCAGTAGTTGAATACAAAAAATAAAGTATGAATGTGGACCGGTTTCACTTGAGAATAAGTCTAGGTAATAAAACAACCAATTGACAGCGACATAATTTGTCAGCATGAACGTCAGAGTGAAAATAAATGAAGGGCAAGTCAAAGTATGCATGAAAAGGAACTGGAAGCCATAATGTGAACACCTCAATCTCAGCCTCAATCTCTCTAGCACACCATCAGTCCAATGTCACAGACACCTGGCTTCAGGTGTCGTCCTCACTGTCGCTGGCCAGCACCTTTTGGCTTGCCATCGTCCGGTTGCTCAGCGGAGAACCCGTGGGGTACACAGAGCCAAAGAAAAGGGACCGGAACTGTGAGGAAAATATATAACAGAAGCAATGACAAAAGACCCTCCATGTTTAAGTTCTACCTTTGCTACTAGTATAGTATTGTATACAAATAAAATAAGTCCCATCATTAATTCCCACTATTTATATTTGTCTGTCACTGTACATCAACAGTAAGCATTGTTCATATTATTATTAAACAATTGAACTACTCTCACAACCAATCTGAAAATTGAGCCAAAAGGAAGTTTATTTAAATGTCAATAAACTTTTTATAAAATAAAATAACATTTGTATTTTTATTTTGGTTTGTCAGAAAAATAAAAACACACCAAAACATGAAATAGTGGATGTCATAAGGAACCAAGTGCTCACCCCCATTAATGCATTGGTTAAGCCCCTACCTTCTTATTGGCTGGTCGTCCAAGGTCCTCCTCTCCACCACTGTCCTCTTCTTCCTCGCTGTGGCTCGTCCTCCTGGGATCAGCCTTGTTGGGCAGGGATGCTGCAGGGCTGGGCGATGAGGGTGTCAAGACTGCTTCCGCAACCGAGGGCCCCGGTGCCATGCTGGTATCCATGGCGATGAGATAGGACTCCAGCTCGTCATTCATAAAGTCATCAGGAGGGGGCAGTGGCGAGCAAGTTCTGAGGCATCAGGAGTAAAAACAGGTCCACTGACCATAAACTGGAGGAAAAATACCTCCCAGTACAATTCCCATAATGCAACATCTTAAAAGTGAATATTGGGAGTGGTTGCATAAATTCTCTCAGGATAAGAGAATTTGCTTACAGATGCTTTAAGAATGTATAATCTAGACCCGTGGTTTTCAAACCTTTTGTGCCCAAGGCA
Source organism: Bathygadus melanobranchus (assembly GCA_900302375.1). Lineage (NCBI taxonomy): Eukaryota > Metazoa > Chordata > Actinopteri > Gadiformes > Macrouridae > Bathygadus > Bathygadus melanobranchus. Next base: position 13,777 of record OMKP01067720.1, on the reverse strand, counting down.
CACCAAAGGGCTAGACAAACTGAGGTACACAAACTAAATGATAATAAAAAATAAGCAGGGAAAAAAGATTACCGTTTAGGATTTTGCTGACGAACTCCAGGCTCGTCGGAGAGTGTGGCCAGCACAAAGTTACCATCCAACACACTGTCCGTCACAGACAGCACCACCGGACTGTATCACGTACACAATACATGTGTTCACCATTGGGGTAATGGTGAATGACAGAAAGGATCCAAAATGAAGGTCAATGCATGCATGCGTGGTTTGGCTGCATCCTCACCTGCCTGGCTCATCAAAGTACATGGAGATGGGCAGACCAGTGGACTCGGCAAACACCAGCAAACCCTGACCAGAAGAAAATAAGATGACCTCTTTAAAATCAGTGTTGAACAACACAAACATTCATATTACATGTTATGTCCGACATAACTTTATCATTTACAATTTTGATGATCAATTCATTGTTTTAGTCATTTATCAAGTCAAAATGCCAAGCAATCATTTGGTTGCTCTTCTGGGTTCCAGGTCACTCTCCCTGTCCACTAACTGTCTCACCCGTAACTCCTTGAGGCAGAAGGTGACACTGCTTTGAGCTTGGACTGCAAAGTGGTCAAACTCGTCCGCAGACAAACACAACTCGGTCAGCATGGCCTTGGACGGCTCTGGACGGAGAGGGAGGAAAACAGATGGATTTGAATTCAAATGAAAAAAGAAACAACAAAACACAATAAGGAACAACTTTTCTAGAAATTAGTGTGCAGTCTTTCATTGTTTAGAAATGGACTGGTGTGTCATGGATGAATGATATAATATACATAACACATTCTTCACTTACATATTGTCAGATAGACCCTTCATATTCATACATTAGATGATATTTTTTCGTATATATATTTTGTTAGCCATTTTTGCATATTCATATGTAAACAATATGTTTTATCTCCTTTTCATTCCTATCACTGTCCTGTACTTCTGTGGTGATACCTTTCATTCAGTATCATTTTGTTTGAGTCCAACAGATCCTCCCAAGGAAACGTTTTCTTTGAAAAAGCCTAGAAACAAAGCCCCACCTGCTTCTGGGTCTACATAGTTCCTGAACCACACCCTCTCGTCACTAACGGTAACAGTCACTTCCTCCAAAGAGGGAGGGAAGTTCAGCACGGTGTCCGCCAGTACCCTGGGGATGCAACATAGGTGGTGGTGGGACATAAAAATAACTTACAGTTGACCTAAACAAAGGACTGAGTCACTAATAGAGAGGGAAAGATGACATGTCTTCATTTTGCTACATAAGAAATAGCAGTCACGGATATTCCAGGTTAAGAAAGTTAAAGTCCTTCATGGTATTTTAGTCAAGCATTTGGATTTGATTTGATAATACAACACACCACAACACAATGGTACAATGAATGAATTAATGAATATCTGATAGTTCTGCTTGTAGTGACTTGGATCAGAAACATGGCAATATTCAGACAATCTGAACTAGGAATGAATCCAACACTGGAAAAAGGTGGTAGGATATAGGTAGCTTTGCATTCCAGTGCACAAACCTTGGCTGGGCTTTGAGTACATTAGTAGAGCTGTCCTTATCAAATACTGCCTGCAGGCTCTCGCTGTCTTGGAAGGAGAGGTTATGCGTCTTCAGCAGCCCTGCAAAGAGACAGACGGCCGCAGCACCAACACAATGGAGCCCGATTGGTGTCCGAGTTGCAGGTTCAAATTGGCAAACAGACAAACATGGGAGGTAATTTATGTAAACTACCTAATGGAGTGATCATAATGACAGTGGCATGTACATACCAATGTGGATTTTCAAGTAATATGAAGCACCAAACTTTTTCAATCACAATGCTTAACATTGTTGAGTGAGCATGAACAATGTTCAACATTGATCAACATCAACATCATCTTATTATGAATGATTTATAATCTTGACTCAAAAATTGCATGAGATTGGCAGTTAACCCTTGAAAGATATTCATAGGAATACTGACATTATGGTGGACCACTACCACCTTTCAAAAGGTCACCCTCTCACTGTTACCATAACTCCAACAAGTTTAGCATCATTTAAGATAGTGAAAAGGTCGATAATCTGGCCATACCGTGTTTACAGTGCAGGGTGAAGGTAAGACGGTTTTTGTCTCCGTCTAGCTCAATGTGGCACTTCTCTACAGTCTTCTCTAGGGAGGCCAGGGACCTGAAGACCGCCTGCACACTCTGAACACCGAAAGAGAAGACCCAGAGAATGTTACTGAAATTACATTAGTTATCTATCATTCCATTTCTACCTGTCACTCACAAATACCTTAATGGCCATTTTACAGCGGAAGACATGTCCATCTGGAATAGCATACCTGTCCAAAGAAAAATGAATAAAAACGAGTTAAGTAGTTCTTTGCATACAAAATATGATTCCTGCAAAACTCACCCAGACCGTACCTGCTAAAGAAAAGAGGTGCGAAGAGGAAGCAGGCATACGCAGAGCGAGACGAATTCACAGACCTGAGTGTCAGCTACGAGGAAGAACAGAGCGGGATAAATAACATTATTTGTAACTATAGGCTTGCTATGTAATGCATACACATTGTTATGATTGAACCGTTGCTGCAAAAACACAAACAGATCTTACCCCATCTTCCTGTGGTTCTAGGTACAACTCATCCCCTATCCTCGACAGTGAATGAATAGCTTTGGCCAGCACTGGATAACAGTTTGTGTACGTAAGCGCAGACAAGACACAAGAAAACACACACACACAAACACAAGAAAACACACACACACACACACACACACACACACACACACACACACACACACACACACACACACACACACACACACACACCATTAATTTAAACGTACATTCAACACCTGCGAATTTGTTAAAAAGACTGCGTTACCTTTCACATTTCCTCCGGTTACAACACAGTCCATCTGGGTAAGATCTGGCAATGCCTACAACTTCGATATAACAGCTCTATGAACTCTATGAACAAGATATGTTGTCAAGTCAGCTATGGCTAAAGATTAGCTACTGGTAGCTTCCACACCGCTTGTCTGTAACGGTTGCCAATGAGCCTAGATTATTTAAAAAACAATAATTTGTTAGTCTGTAAATGGTGTTATTATCATTGCCCAGCACGAATAGCTTCTTGTGCAGGTAGTTGCAGGAGTAAACGCATTGTTTACGCCGCCATAAAGCGCGTCCTCCAATCAGAGCAGCATATAAGAATAGAGGGCGGTTTCACTAATCTACGCATGCGCATCGTAGTGTTACCTCTAAAGTGAAATTACCAGAGGCCATATGTTTGATTTGGCAAATGTCAACGCATTAGACATCATAAAGTCCTTGCAACTTTACGTTAGACTGTAACACAAATTGAATGTTTCATCTTAACAACGCATGCGACATGTTTTAATATATATTTATATGCATGCATCAATGCATGGCCTAGTCTTATTACTGATGGAGCTGTAAAATCTATCTATAAATCTATAGCTGTAAAATCCTTTTGCAGAATATAAGTAAATCTGCTATAAGTAAGACTGCTAAAAACCACAAATGACATGATCTCAGTCACAGTGGAAATAAAGAAGGCGTGGGTGACAAATATGATCAAAAGGAAGAGAGAAAAAAAAGAGCGACACAGAGAGAGAGCGTGACAAAGAGAGAGAGAGCGTGACAGAGAGAGAGCTGTCAGTGCAGAGTTATCCAGCTTCACTGGTCTTTCTTGTTGTTCTGGGTTAGCCTATCTGTAACTGTGGAACGCTGCCTTACTGCCTTACAAGTTTCACCATTGGCTTTGTAGTAAGAGAGAGTGTGTGTGAGAGACAGAGTGTAAGACAAAAAGTTTTGAAGACCATGGGTGATTGTACACAGAGCGAAGAAAAGGTATCTCTGAGAAGAAGCAACATACATAGAGAGAAACAAGGACATCTGAGCCAAATAAGACAGCTATAATCTCCTTCTTTCACTTCACTTTTCACTGAACGGTGAGCTCCAGCAGCCCTGTGGAATACATTGTATCTGGTAGCAGTATCCTTATTGTGGATGTATTTTTTTAGTTGACTTCTTTTTTATGTGCGTGCCTCGTTAAAGAGTTGTGATCACATTAACAGTAGGGCCGATTCTAGAGTCTGATGCCTGGATGTCTCAGTCACATGGCTCCAGCAGAGAAACTCAGGCCCTCGTCCAGTCCATGCTGCAGAGACTGAAGCTCCAGGCAGGCACTGAGATCCAGGGAGGCTCGCTTCCAGCTAGCCCCGCTGCCGTCAGGCACTACTGGGGCCAGGACGGCGACAGAGCCCCTCACCAACAAACTCTTGGTCCGAACAGCAACCCAGCTCAGAATGGGTTTGGGTCAACTTTGGTGGACTCTCCTGGGACGGGCACAGATCGTAATGTAATCGAAGAGGGGCTGTCGGACAGCCAGGGACAAGAGGCGAGGAGTTGGGATGCCAGGGAGGAATTCAGGATTCCAGTGCAGGACAGTGATTTGGATCATTCTACGGCTGAGGCAAAAGTCAATGGAGAACAAGGTGTAGCCAATGGACCTATTTTGGACAAGAGAAAGGAAATATTGTTTCCCCTCAATTCACCAAAGGGATTTTCCTTCTCCTCGTGTAAAGACAACACTGCTGGAGATAGCGTTGACAGTGGAGACACAGGACATACAGTACCCTCTTCTGCAGCGAGTGGGCGTCTATTTCCTTTCAACACCCAGAAGGATGCTGAAGGCATTCCCTTTGCAAGGACAAATGATAAGATGGAGGTGGGAAAGGAAGGAAATGGCAAATCTGTTGTTGAAGAAAGCATTATTCATGATGTTATGAGTGGTACAGTCACAGATGACTGTGACATTCACAATCCTCTTGCTGGTAATTCAACTTCTGACTGTCAGTATCCCAACAACAGCCACAGCAGTAATCCAGGGATGACTGCTGAGTCTGCAGCCTGCAGCTCCCCCTCCTCCCTAGTCCAGGACTTCTCACCTCGGCTATATGCATGGTCCTTAAAGGGTCCGAGCACAGGAAGTGGAGAAATACCAAAAGCAAATCAAGGAAATGAAGACTCAGGACCACTGGCACAAAGCCAAGATGTGATGATTGGGTCAAAGATGCCCAACAGCACTTCTGCACATCTGCGAAGGAACAGAGCATTTGGGAGTAAAACCAAAAGATGGACACAGAAGATCAAGGAAAGATTTAAGGAAAGGGGTGGGAGTTTGAAGAAAAAAAAAGAAGAAGAGGTAAAGGTGGAGGAAGAAGGCAAAGTGAGTGGATTCAAGTGATGTTAAATTGAAGTTAGGTTGTGTTGTGTGGATACGTTGTGTAATGGCAGATTCACTTGTTTCTGTTCTGAATAGATTTCAACTCAACATGAGCATCTGACCACAGAGGATGCCAGCAGTGTGCCAAACAAGGGAACCACAAGCCAACCCACCGACACTTCTACACTCTTAGAGGACAGCGCCGCTGAGATGAGGTAATCCAAAATAAAAACTATGAAAACCTGTACCAACACACTTTCACTCACATGCACCTTAATCATGGCTAAGGCCAGCAAAGGCATTAGTTAATAACTATGTACAACAGTATATTATGTAGCTTGCCATTCACCCAATGAGTAAGCCTGCAATAGGTAACTCATGGGGTAAACAACATAACTATGACTATTACACCTGTGCAAATGTGCATAGAACACAAGTAATATATCAGATATAGCGCTTTCAGAGGGCTAAGATTGTCTCATAGCTCTTGTCAAGAGCTATGCCGTGTGTGATAGAAACCATCAGAGGAATGTGATGGAGGTACGCAAGCTATTTCCTTGATGTTTTATAGCATTGATGAGTTGGAGTGATACTATCTCTCTCTCTGTTTCTCAGTCTCTCCCTCTTTGTAATAGAGCAACACACCCCTGTCAATCACAGCTGTTAAGCCAGTCTTTGTTCCTGCCTCACTCATCATTACACATGTTTGACTATTCAATAGACCTGTCAATCGCGTGCTTACACCTGTTTGTAAAAGTATTTAGTTACTTATTTACATGTAGTATTTAAATTAATTCAATAATGGACAGATGTCTTCAGCGATATATTGTTGTCTCCCTCTTTCGACAAATGTGTTACTTTTTTGTAAGTCGCTTTGGATAAAAGCATCTGCCAAATGCTCTAAATGTAAATGTAAATGTAATGTCCAAATGTATATGGAGTTAGGGTTCAGAATCTAAGGCAAACACTATCCAAAAATATGATGGTTTGTTTCGGCCTTTCATTCACAGAGAATGTAGGCCTATCTAGTAAAGGCTTATTAAAGTCCCTGGTCACCCAAATTCAAATGGGGAAATTTGTTTGTAAATTCAAAGTTGATGTTGTTATTAGCCTACCATCAAAGTTTGATAAAGACAAAATGTTATTTACTGTGATAAAATGGTGTTTAAAAGTAATGGCAATAACATGGTATGAGCAGTTTGATTTACATCTACTGGGTCCAACTGATTGGGCAAGCGAGTGCCACAGTGGTTTAATTCAAGATTTATATTGTCCCTGACATTTTTCATTGCATAGCGTTTTTACAAGCATACATGCGAAACAGGCCACCTATTAACGGCAAGGACAAGCGGTTCTGAATAGACCTGTCAATCTAGTGAACAAGAGCATGCTTACACCTCTTGGTAAAATTTTACCAAAGTTACACACATATAAACCTTGGTTTGTATAATTACATATGTTTATACTGCTTTAGTTGTAATACATAGTTTAGCTATTAGGTAGTCTACATGGATACACTGGCTACTTGGCAGACAGAGAAGTTGCTTGAATTCTTTGGCAACTAAAAATTAATAATAATATAATAATAATAATGAATGGGGGTGTTGCTGTCGAACACACCGAAGCTATTTATGCATTCTTGACATTGTCTTGTCAACGGGTTGTCAAAGGGTTTGACGCATTACTGCATAGGATTAATTAAGAAGCAATTATTGTATTGTCATATGCTAATAGATGCTTTTTCGGCAGATCTAGCATCGACTTTGACTTTGGCCTGGGATCCTTCAGCCTACTGGAGGAGATCCAAACAGGTCAATACTGGGCTAACTTCCTAAGCCCCACCCTGTCAGGCCAATGGCATGCAGGCCAATCAAACATTCCCGCGTTGGCCGGACTTCAAGAAGACAACCAATCATCGGGAAGCGGCCAACGGGGGAACCCAGGTGTCATGGCCGCCACGGCAACGTCTCCTGCTGACCTTCTGGTGCCCGAAACCATGGACACTTCAGAACTAGATGGCTCTTTAGTGGCAACCGTTACGGACCACGACCCCAGCGTTGAACCAATGGAACAACACAGCCGATCAGATGTTGCGTCTGAAGAGCCAGGGCCCACACCAGGAGAAACAGACCAGGTTGACTGTTTTATTTAAGTATGATAATGCTCTGATGTGTTTGACTGATGATTGCGGTTGATGATGGCGGTTAAAGAAAATGAATCACTGTTGTGTGACTATTGAAATAACCCAAACATAAAAGGACATAAAACATACTGATGGTATGCCGGATTTTTTCCTGATTGCTTCTACTTTCAGAATGCAAGGGTTGACAACAAGATCCTGAAGACCCAAATTATTCGGAACAGGAAGAGGGTGCACCATCAGTCGCTGGAGAGGACAGGAGACGTAGGAAAGGCAGAGGAAGGTGGAGAAAGAGATGGGAAAGGGGCCTTACAAGGTAGATGAGCAGCCCATAGATAAACTAAAGATCAACCAAATAAAATGTCAAATATAAAACACACAATGTATACATATACTGTATATATATATATATGTTTTTGTGTTTGCTATAGATGAACCTTTATCTTCCTTCGGGTTGACAAACGGCCCTGCTACAGTTGAGAAGGAGTTGGCAGTGGATAATGGCCTGTTGTATTTACACCCTTTTAAGTCTCATCAAAGCCTGTCTTCCCCGGCTCCCCGTGAGTTTGTACCCAAGGGTGTATTCAAGCACACACATTCTACAGATTCAGAGTGCTCCATATCGATGGAGACAGTGACAAAAAAGGTGAGATTAATTCTGGGTACAGAACAAATCTTAGTCGAATCGAAGTTTCTTCCTGTAGTGTGTGCAGTGCAAAATTTGGAACACTCTGGACAAAATGGCACCAAACACTACCTGATTCCATTCATGAACCCCGATTCCAGCCACAAAAAAACTAAAATCTGGCGATCAAGTGAGCGTAAACCATGGATGTAAAGAAACATGGAGGATGATGTTTGGTGTTTATAATCACATGTCTGCTTATAATCGATACAGCCATAGTTATTGTATGATTTTCTTTATAGTTGGAAAAGGATTTTAAATACACTTCCGTTCACCTGCACCTGTGGCAAAAGTGCCCCCCTATAAAACCCCCTTTCGCAATGACACGCACCTCTTCTTTTCGAGGAAAAAAAAATCAAGCACCGTAACTGGAGTGATCCAATTAGCTCTCATAACTGTGGTTACCTACAAAACCTTTGCTATGTTTCATTATATTGGGTCACTCCAATATGAACAGGTCGATCTGTGCTTCCCCATATCTGCCCCACACCTGGTGTATCACCTGGGAGTGAAGATCCCCCTCTGGTGTGCCCCTCCTCGAGAGCATGTCTGCTGCTATGTTCATATAGCAGCTGCACATAGGGACGCTAGATGTTGCTGCACCCACACAAGAGCTGCTGGGCTAGCACGTGGAGACTAGAGATGCTAATTCACTTTTTTTTCTGACCGATAATTGACCCTTGTTCACCGGTCTTTAACCGTTATTCTATATATACAGATATGAATAAATGTTCTATAAAAAGAAGACATGAAAAAATGAATGATTTATTTTTCACTAGAAAGAAGGGCTGGCTGAATGCATACTTTTGTATTTCAAGCTTCTGATAATCTGTATGTTTCTGAAGGTATATTCGAAGTTAAACACCTAAACTTGTTAAAAATCCAGCGTTTTTACATGTGCTATGTGAAGCCTGTGTGAGCATGTGCCCCAGCATTATTAAATAAAACAGATTATTTGTGGCTTTTATTACAATTAATGATATCAGCTATAAAAGCACTTGGTTATGATTAGCATATAGCATGCTAACAACAAATCTTGACAGCTCCGTCCGACTTGAAGTTTCTCAAAGTGGGACAATGTACTAGCGAGTGTGGGGATTAGCACTCAAGAAACAAACATGCTAAAAACGTGGATTGTATACAGATTGTTTATCTGTAAACAATCTGTGGGCGTCTCACTGAGAAAAAGAAGAGGTGTGTGTCATTGCGATGGTTTTTTTTATAGGGGCTGTGGCAATATCCTGCCACACGACACCTAAAGTGGCTTTCTAGGGCTCCTCCAACACAGGACACAGGCGGCTGTTGAATAATCCTGGCTATCTTGCTGTTTTACCAGCAAGGGGTCAACCTAGCAATTATGAGTGCTTGAAACTTGTTCAATTCAAATCTTACTGTATCGTCAGCGATATATTGTTGTTTCACTCTTTCGACAAATGCACTTATTGTAAATTGCTTTGGACATAAGCGTCACATTCCCTAAATGTAAATAGACTTTATAGTAATGTCAGACAGAGCAGGTGGTAACTGCTGAAGCAGACATAACAGACATAAAAAACAAATGTTACCACTTTGGCGTTTTAAGATTTCAGTTTTCATTGCTTATTTGCACTCAGTATCCTCAGATCATAGCTAGGATCAGAGCACCTCAACTACAGGATTTGATCGGGGCCGTGACGATTTGACCGTAAATATTAGTTGTAAATATTAAACATGTTTCATATTATCGGGGCTGCCCCGATGAGCTTTCCAGTAGATTTAAAGGTTTCAGATTGAATCTGTAAACAGTACACACTACGAAATAATCAGTACTGTTTGTCAGTACTGTCGCGACCAGACCAGGATTGTCGAGTGGGGACAGATTTTACAGATTTTACCGAATTTACTGTGTCACTCGATTATCCTGTATTGTGTACGCAGCAGATCATTACACCACCGTCCTGTTGTGTGTCTATGTCATGCAGCTGCAGGGTTTATTATAAACATGAGGATTTTTTTTTTTTTTACATTATTATTTTGTTACATATTTACATGTAGTATTTAAATGAAGTGTAATGTACAGACCAAAGGTAAAAAATGTGGATGGTTTCTTTAGGCCTATCAATCAAAGGCTTGATATTAAAGTCTCTGGTCACCCAAATCCACCTCCCTGGTGTTGTTATTAGTCATCCATAAAAGTTTGATGAAGACTAAATGTTATTTGCTATGATTAAATTATGTTTAAAAAGTGCTATACTTGGCAGTAATATGGTATGAGCACTGCATCTGGACAAGTACGTCAGTGGTTTTTTTCAGCATTCTATATTGTCCCTGACTTTCTGTTAAAATATCGTTTTAATTACAAGCACATGCACAAATCGGGCCACCTATTAAAGGCATGGACAAAGCGGTTCCGATTTATTTCAACACTTATTGTCACAGGTGTCGCTCATAACACTAATTATGCTCCTTTTATGTACAAGGGCACAGGTAGTAGACTTGTCCTACGATGATGCCTCTGTGAAAAGGGTCTAACGGCCAGCCATTTGATTTTAAATGTAAAGGATGTGGGACTGGGACAAGTAGTCTAATGTTTGTGATTGGTCAGGATTATGATTAACGCCATTGCTCAATTAGTGTGAGGTCACTCCTAATTGTAGATATCCCGGCTTAATAACATTTAGTTAGGGATATAGGCTTTTCTTTACATGCATGTATCTACAGATTGATTGGAAAACATTTATTATCACTTTGACTCGCCACACTGGATGCCAAGAACACTAAATCAAACCTAATTTGAAGCTAATTACAGACTTGGGTGACCAGGGACTTTATAAAACATGTAGGCAAGTAGACAAGTTATAATATACATTTCCAACAAGTCGGCCAAGTTATAATATGCATGAGTAAAAAAATGATGATGGGATGATGACAAATTTCTCCTTTTTTCTTTCACACTCGCTCAGAGGAGAATGGAGGCAGCCCGCCGGGTGCATTTCTCTGAAGAGGTGGTATTCATAGCCCCTGTGCTGCTAGACATAAGCATGGGCCCAGACTCAGACGAAGAATCACAGCCAGAGGAGGACTCTGTAACAGAGGAGGGGAACAGGACGATACAGGTTGCAGGTGAAGGGGCCAATGAGGCGCCACCACCACGACCCCCCGCTCTGCCTGGCTGGATACGAGCACTTAAGAAGAAATCGGGACTGAAGCCCAAACGCTGATCAGAAAAGCGACTGATCAGAACGACTCTCTGGTCAGATCTCTGCAGGTCCACAACAAGCTCTGCGTCTTTACACAGAACTAAGTAAATGTGCTGGTGATTTTCTTTCAGCATTCACAACTTTACTTCTAGGCCTATTCGCACATGCGCCAGTCGGCATTGTCAACTTAAATTCAGTTTGACAATAGACTGCAGTAAGTCTATCATGATATGGATTGTCCACTTCAAAGGGTTTACCCATCTATATCTGTGTCGTTAATGAGATAAACAGACACTATTGAGTGAATTTAATATGCTGTCTCTCCCTGTTTGTATCTGTCTTTCTCCATCTATCTCTCTCACGCATATACATAAGCCATTATTTTATTTTTCTCTATTTGCATTCATCACAGATATTTTCTCCGGAAATCGTATAATGGACAACAGTCAAAGTCTCACTTTCCCCTCTCTCTCTAAGCTCTCTCTAATGGTCCCTGTTAGCTTCCAGTGTGTGTTATTTAGTGGAACACTGATGGTATGCCACTTACTGCTACTCCACTTCCTCCACCATTGTCTTGATTCGGAGAGTGGTACATCAGGACTTCCTAGCTACAATGGCAGAAATGTAGAATATGATATCGCTTTTTCATCATTTAGGACCATTTATCAATTATTGTCTGTTTATCAAATATTCTTGTCTTGATTGGGTTATTGTTGAAATTGTGTTGCTGGGAAGGGAAGTGAGAGCCAGTGTAGGCAGCATAAAAATAGTAAATTTACCATTGGTGTCTAAACTAACCAGTCAGCATGAATTTCCCCATATGTTTGCAGTAATATGGAGGGAGGCCATTTTGGAGTGTAATCAATCAGACACGAGGAAGAATCATTCAATGTACTGAGTTCAACAAGACTTTTCACAACGCTTTTCTTTCATGTTACAGCTGGAAATGTGAAGCTTATTTATATTTTATATATTACTTTACATACTGAATTTCCCCCTGGGGACCAATAAAGCCTTATTCGATATAATAATATCATAATTTATTTATTGTATTTTGTATTGTTCATTTTAATCTGCAATGTAACTAGTAACTAAAACTGTCAGATAAATGTAAATGTGAGTAAAAAAGTACAATATTTGCCTTTGAGATGTAGTGAAGTATAAAGTCGCAGAAAATATAAATACTCAAGTAAAGTACCTCAGATATGTACTTAAGTACAGTACTTGAGTAAATGTACTTACTTCCCACCACTGCCTGTTGGTATACTTGAGGTGCCTACAAGGTGCCTAAAATTAGTTGTCTTGGGCTTAAATGGTCCTACTGTATGTGTAAAAATCAGAAATTCCATTTCATTACTGGCCCCTTTGGACGGTATGTGAACTGCAGCCTGCTCAAGCTTGTGCATTCAGCACACTGGAGTCCGAGCTCCGTGGGTTGAGACAATAACAATTATAAACAAATGTTTGATATAATCATAAATAAACGTTATATACAAGTTATGAAAGAACAGACATTGTTTCCACTATCCGTGCTTATATTTCCTTTTTCCTGGCAAAACTGCCCCATTTCAAATATAATAGAAAGCATATGCAACGGAGAGGGAAGGGAAGGTTTTTAAAGTTAAACTACAGTTGATATATTGGCAATTTAAGCGATTAATGTAAAAATTCTACAAGTAGTCCCTTTAAGCCCAGTTCAGTAAGATGCCTAAAATTGCTACATCACTACGTTGCCGAAATAGTCTACTGTGGTGACTCATTTTTAATATAATTCATGGCAATTTTGCCCATGATCTTATGTGTTTACATTCATGCTACTGTAAGTATATTGGTTGAAGATGTTTCCTATATGCCCCAGGGGTATGAAGCTAAGTTTTGATGTTGAACTTAAGAAAAATAAATAAGTGTAGTAAAAGTCTTTCCAATTATTTTGAATAAATTATTTATCTTCATATTTCACTTTATGTTTTCAGATTCAGATCTTATTTTTTTGAGTTGCAAGTCTCATTTTTCGGGTTTTTTCACTTTCGGATCTTTTTTTCACGTTTCAGGTCTTTTTTTCACGTTTCAGATCTTTTTTTCACGTTTCAGATCTTTTTTTCAAGTTTCAGACTTTTGGCCTTGATTTGCGTGGGGGGCGTGGAATCATGAGTGACAGCATAACAAAGAAGGCTGAGGACCTTCCTCCCTCAATCATGTTGCCTTCAGGAAACGTAGGTACTTCGAGAACTATCACCTAACACTTTCTATACACCATATTCGCGTGATTAGCCGTGAAAAAACTGATGCCAGTGACAAAGTTCCGTTTAGCAAGCTGTTTCAAATCGCACTTGGTGAATCGCAGTATAAGAGCAATAAACTATGCCAGATTGGGCAGTTAAACAGCCACACTTAAAGAAATGACGTTTCCCACTTCCACATACAACTATGAACGCAGCGTAGTATCCGCTGTCGATGGCGTCCGCTTCACCTCTGTTTAACTGCACAATCTGGCATA
>OMKP01067714.1:0-12056 GCA_900302375.1 Bathygadus melanobranchus | reverse complement strand
ACAGTGAACCCTCGCTATAACGCGGTTCACCTTTCACGGCCTCGCTGCTTCGCGGATTTTTTTGTGCAGTTTTTTTCACAGTGCATTGTGTTCTGCGTCCTGATTGGCTAAACAGTCTCAGCGCTTCTTCTCTACCTGTGTGTCAATAACGTTACGGTATTTTAATATACGTAATACAGCTTGGCAAATTTAAGTTTGCAAATTTTCTCCAAAACCCATAATGTCGACAAAACGTTCTGCACCGACAAAGGCACTTGCGGACGCGCCCAAAAGGCAGAGGAAGATGCTAACTATCGCAGAAAAAGTTAAACTTTTGGACATGCTAAAGGAAGGTAGAAGCTATGCGGCCGTAGGTCGCCATTACGGAATTAATGAATCTTCGGTTCGTTCCATAAAAAATAAAGGTAACTACTTCACGGATTTCGCCTATCACGGGTTCTTTTCGGAACGTAACCCCCGCGAAAAACGAGGGTTCACTGTACATTGATTCACTTCTTCCTTCTTGTTTTGAGGTGTAATTTTGTACCCCTACTCCTACTTGTAGGGGTATGACTACAATTCTAATTGTCATTTTAGATTTTATTTTACATTTACATTTACATTTAGAGCATTTGGCAGACGCTTTTGATTTTTTTAACTTAAAATAATTGTGATATATTGCAACTAATTTACTTAATATATTGTGAAACTCCCAATATCATGACAATATTGTATTGTGAGGTCTCAGGTGATTCCCACCACGAGAACATTGACGCTAAACATAGGGTGTGTGGCTCATCCGTGATCATGTACAGACTCTGTAAAGTATAACCTTGGATAAACCTCTGCACACACAAGCTGAAAGCCCAGCTGTGCTTTTTAACCCCCTGCAGAAACGCATAATTGGATTACACACATTTATTTTATTTACAAACACATGTCTACTCTATTGTGCACACAGCCTTCCAACGGTTAGATAACTGTCTATTGCACACAGCTCAAAACCCATGGCATGGCATACATGGCAGCATGTTCTGTGTTCTAATTATAGATTTTTTTTATTGAGTTGACAAATACAGGAACAACACAAAAGGTTGGTCCTTAGAAAGACAGAACGTTCTGAAGGCCTGTAAGTTACAAAACCTTAATTAGTAGTAGAAGACCTGACAGAGCAGAGGATCCCAGATTTCTGGATAAAAAGAGTAATAACAATAATAATCATCATATTACAATGTAATACAAACGTTAAAAACAATACTTACATACGTACCATTCACTGCAAGCAGTGAATGGTACGTATGTTGATGTGGGGTGGGGTGTATAACTGTGTCTTTGTCTCCTGTGGTGGTTGTTTTATGGAGCACTTTGACAGGCTTTCAAGCTGGAGAGTTTAAATACACAAGGCCAGCGATGGCTGTAGAATATAGAAGGAGTAGAAAGGAGTCTCATCTGTCTGGGCCCATTGTGTGTGGCTGATAGACATGCCCCTGTGCTCACCTCTTGCTTGCCCTGCAATACGACTCAGACTACACTGAATTATGACAGATAAGGACAATCAATATCTGAGGGGGCGTGTGAATATTTAGAGTCACCGTTTGGAAAGATCCCTTATCAATAAAACCTGTGTGTATATGCGTGTGTCTGTGCACGTGCTTGTGCGCCTCTGAGTTTGTGCGTCCGTGTACGCAAGTCATACAGAGCATTCCACCCTCAGTGTGCGTTTACACCTCCGTGGATTATCCTTGTGTGCATGTGCAGGCGTGAGCTGGTGTGTGCGTCGCCGCTGTGTTAAAAGGATCTGTAGGTTGAGTGTCTCGATTGTTTGGACTGTGAGTGTGTGCCCTGGCCTTGTCTGTTCAGTCTGTGTGCTGTTTGTGTGTGTGTGTCTGTGTGTGTGTGATTGTGTGTTTGTGTGTGTGTAATGAGGCCAAGGAGAAGTCATTTCCCATGCTATCTGATAGCAGAGCGCTAACAGCAGCCGTAAACGGCTGCAAGCTAGCGCAGCTGCCGGAGGGGGGGGGCTATCGATGATTGACAGCCATGGAAGGCTGTCAGTCACTGAGCTGGAGGGGAAGGTAGAGATGGGAGGGAGGGGTTAGGTCCGCCCGAGGGCGTATAGAATGGTGACATTCAATCCAAGCCTAAAGCTTTGTGAGTACGAACAGCAGAGGAAATGAAAGGGTTTTATGGAGGGTTGTGTCGTCGGTGATTTAGGTACATTCAATATGTCCGCATGCTTTAAAAAGAGTAACCGGGTCAAGTGGCTAAACATTATTTCCATTTTATTCTCATCAAATATATTGATATTGAATATATGACATGGCCTAACCTTTTTTGATATCAGTCAGAAAAAACTGTTATTGTAACTGCGAGACACGATTCATAGTGGTTGGATGTCTCTGTAGTGTATAATCAAGGTTCAACAGTAAGGTCAGATACTAGTAGTACACATGAAGACCTCCGGTCGACCCTGAAACATAACACCACACCGCAGCCACTTTCACCTCAAGTCTCTCTCTCTCCCTCGTCTTACCCTGCGTTGCTCTCACTTTCTCACACTCATGCGTTTCTGCCTTTGTTCGCTCTCTCTCTCTCTCTCTCTCTCTGTCTCTCTCTCTCTCTCTCTCTCTCATTGTATCCCTATTGAGCGGCAGGCTCTCTTCTTTCACAGTCCACTCCGGCTTGAGAGAGGAACAAAGGTCGCACACTTTCCTCTCCTGAATGCTGGATAGTAACCCAATCAGTCTCTGTTCTCCCACATTCTTCCTCCTTGCTTTTTTTTGGTCCTTTTATTTCACTCTCCTCCCCCCCATTTTCTGGACTAGGGAAAGTGGAAGAGGGGTTAAACATGTAACGCTTGGCTTCTCGGTGGCGTGTTCCTTCCACACTGCGTTCTGCTTCTGTGTGTGCTGCACTGTTATAGTCCTACGCAGGCCTACACACACACACACACACACACACACACACACACACACTGAACGTATATATGTATATATATATGTATATATATTAAGGCTGTCAATCAATTACAATATTTAATCGTGATTAATCGAATGATTGTCCATAGTTAATCACAAATGAATCACATTTTTCATAAACTGTTCATAAAGTACGGTAAAGGGACATTTTTATTTTACGTTATTTTTATTTTACATTTTTAAGGGACATTCACACTTTTTATACTCTTATCGACATCGGTATATTTATTATTGGAAATCAATGAACAACACAACAAATATTGTCCAGAAATGCTCAAATCATAGCATGGCAAACTCGAGCTGGCAAAATGTGACACTACTTAGTAATATCTCACAGTATAGTGTGTCCAACCATTTTTTAAGCGTTAAAGTGGCCCCATTTTACTACCAGGTGTGAGCGTGATTAGCCATTTCAAGCAGTTATAAAATTGTCATTATAACATAGTTATATCACAAGTGGTAGTGTCCACCTAGATGTATGGTGACTAGATCAGTCTACCAGCCTACCCAGTGGACTGTACCAACTGGTAAACTGATCTACCTTGTGAGGTCACAATGACAATTTTAGTCATATTACAGTTTTAAAACACCTAGTAATGGCATCATATGATGCCATATGTTGAATGCAAAACAATGGACTGAAACAGGTCAAGCGTTTACCAATGTGTTCAAATCACAACTCATGGCAAACACAAGCCCAAGAAATGATATATCTGAAAAAACAGCCCAACCTTGCGTTGCTGTGGAGGGGCCTCCCTTCGAAGATGAATCGGCACTAGTTGCTACATTTGGGAGTTTACAACGTTGTTGATGGAAGTGCTTAAAACCAGGAAATGAAATACAACACGGGCCGCTCTACATGTTAATTTACATACATGTAACTGTAGTTCTACTTGTGTCCCACCCCTTCAAACGCGGCCCCCACCGGCACGTGAGGCATCCCATGATCCTTTTTTGCCCCACACTATATACTCCTGCGTGAATGCTTTTAAAAAATGAACGGCGTTAAAGCGAATGTTATTATCACGTTAGCGTTGACACACCTTGACCGCACACCTTCTTCCCTATGTAACACAAACTATCTCACATGTGCACACAGCCTTCCCTGTACAAGTCCAGGTGTTAATTTGGCTCTCAGTTCCCTCTTTGTTTGAGAAAAGAGAGAAAAGAGGTGGGAATGAAATGGATCTTCACACAGAAGACACAGTGATTAATGGTAAACTGAGAGTCATTGCTCAACACAGTACCCGCCAATTTCACGCTCCTTTATTGTTCAACACAAGAGTTTTGGTCAAATAACATTTTCCATGGGAGTGTCTTATTCTTATTAGGTTGTGAGTTCAAATACCAAGAATGTGGCAAATGTTCCAGTTATGTACCACAGATATCACCAATGAGTTCCTGCCAACAACAAGGCACTAGACCAGTGGTTCCCAAACGGTGTGCCATGAGACAAGTCTAGGTGTGCCGCAGGATTTTGTGACAACCATATATTATTATTGCAATATTGACTAATGTTTAGTTGGAAATTAGTTGGAAATTTAGTTGAAAATATATTTGTTTGTCAAATTTTATTTGGCATTAGTAAATAAAATTAAATCTTCAGAATGATAAGCGTGATAACACATGTACTAAAGGCTATTTTGCCCGGATATGAATACAGGTGTGCCTTTGAGATTTTAGCTTGCCCTCTGGTGTGCCTCGTACCACTGCACTAGACTCTCACATGGTTTCAGGAAGCATCTCCATAGGTACCTGTAAATATGAGGTAAAATGGTAAATGGACTGCATTTATATAGCGCTTTTATCGAAAGTGCTTTACATTTGCCTCACATTCACCCATTCATACACCGACGGCGGTGTCAACCATGCAAGGCAACAATCATCGGGAGCAGTTAGGGTTAGGTGTTTTGTTCAGGGACACCTCAACAATTAGCTAGGCGGAGCCGGGGATCGAACCAGCGACTTTCCGGTTGCTCTACCCTCTGAGCTACTGTCGCCCCTACTAGGTACTAGGGTGCTGTGTTGCTGCTGGACTGGTGATATTGTTGTCATGGTGATAACATTGCCTTGTTGGTGGGGGTGTTGATGGTGGTGTTGTTGTCAATGGTGATAACGTTGCCTTGTTGATGGGGGGGGTGTTGATTCTGTGATGGTGGTGATGTTGTCATGGTGACAACATTGCCTTGTTGATGCTGTGATGTTGTTTGTTTTGTTGAATTGTTATTGTGGCGATGGTGTCACAGTGAGACTATTGTTTTTCTGTGGCTGTAATGTAGTGCCGCTGTGTCTGGTGTTCTGTGCCGTTGTTCTCGTTGCAGTGTAAGTGGTGGCATTACTTTGGACGCTGCGCTTTACTGCATTAGAACTCGATAATAATCAGATGACAAGTAAAGCATGGCGGGAGAGGTGCGAGTACAGGTTGGTCATGCTAACAGCCTAGCCTGCCAAGATAAGAGCATCCATACCCTGTGTTCAAAATGATTGATCGAAAACAGGGGAGTGTGAGGTGTAGATGGACTATGAAGATGGCCAGAAGCAGTGAAACAAACAACCATGGCAACGGCTCGGAATCACATCAATGCTATCCAGCGGACTGATACCAGCTGTTATTCCTGGCAAAGATAAATGGAAGTTGGAGAGAGAGAGATAGAGAATAACGTCTGTGTGTGCATTCCTGTTCTAATCTATTTATTTACCTGTCATTGGCTGTGATAATAGTTTTCACCCCCCTCTCTTTTACTCTCTCTCTGCGCCTCTGTCTCTCTCTCATTCTCTCTATCTGGTGATGGGGATTGGGTTTTGTGCGTCAGTTGATAATCACACCTGTATTTTCTCATCAAACTCTAATCAGACCAATTACACGCGTGACGGAGAGCGTGGGCAGGTTGATGCAGTGGTATGATAACAGGCACACATCCATACACAAACACACAGACACACACACACACACACACACACATCCTTTGGGATTAAGTGCTCTGTCTTGGTGTATCTGCTTTTCTTATCGGGGACAACCATCCCTGACATGACCTGTCAGCTGCCATGGCGACAATGTCTCGCTCAAACTCCCACGCACGCACACACGCACACACGCACGCACACACACACACACACATACATACACACACAGACAGACACACACACACACACACATTCATACAGTGCATGTATGTAATTGCCTCATCCTAAGTCTAACGCATGTCAAAAAGTGAATCGGAGGTCACATGCTATCTAGCTAGTGTTACCCTCTCCCTCCTTCCCAACACATCCCTAAACCACATTCATACTTCAACATTTGTTCACACAACAACACAATCTCTTCAACCTTCCTCCTTTACCAGCCCTACAGACACATACATTAGTTCTAACAGAAAAAGTAGCCTGTAATAATATGAATCACCTCTATTCGCCTCTAAAACATGACCAAATGTAGTTTTGCGCAGTGCCGCTTTGCTGATAGTGGCGATTCTATTGGTGTTTGTTTTTGTGACGTGTGGACAAAGTACAGCTGGGGCTAGATCGCTCACACATTTAAAAAATCTATTTGATTTGAAAACTTGATGAAGCTGTCATAAGGTGCTGTACACCTCAGCATTATACAGTGGTGCCATTTCATTCGTTTTTAATGCATTATTTTCAGTGCTGTATAGTGATGTAATGGGGGTTGGACAGTTGAGTGAATCCTGGCTCTATACAGTAACACAGTAGAATAAATGTGAAAATATACTAGCATGTATGAACTGAGCTGCCTTAATGAGTATGTAATGTATCATTCTAAAGCAGTTCTGTCTTGAATAGCTTTTTAACGTGTTTATAAAATTTCAATTTTAGGTGTCACTGGAGTTTCGACTCCAGAGTGACACCGACGTCCTTTATTTCCTCTTGATCTAATTTAATTGTAAGCTCATCTTTTGATTTCCTTTTTCCATTGTGTTTGGAAAAACACATTGACAGTCTTTTTAAGATTCAGGGTTAGATGGTTATTTTGAGTCATTGAGACACCCTCCATTTCATTTGTTAATTTCTCTGCTGCTACATAAGGGGTTTTAGCTTACATAATTGATTGCATCATCGGTGTACATTTGACAACCAGCTCTTTTACAACATGTTGGTATATCATTAATGTATAAGCTGAAAAGAAGAGGCCCCAAGATCCAGCCTTGTGGAATACCCATTCTGGAGTGTTTTGCATACATTTTAACAGGTTGCTCTCTACATTCAAGATATGACGCAAACTAGCTGGTTGCTTACTCAGAAAAAGTAAGATTCCCCAAACAATGTAATAGGGGCTCCATGCCACCATTCTCCTTTCCAGCGCCACCATGTGACAACAGAGCTGTCGCAACATTAGTTGCAACACGGTGGCTCAGTGCGTAGCACTGTTGCCTCACAGCAAGAAGGTTGTGGGACGGTCAGGATGGGATAAACGCAGAGAAGGCATTCCACCGGCGACGCCAATAATTGCATGTGTGTGTGTGTGTCGCCGCTCACAGTGTGTGTGGTTGAAGTGTCGACCGTGTGGCAAATAAAGGACCAATGTCCTCTGATTACTTACTTACTTATTACTTACATTAGTTGACTTTGTTTTTCCCATTACATTTTTGAAACGGTTCAATTGGTTAAAGCACATGTTTTATGAAGTCAGTGGCTGTCGGATCCACTTTTGGCCTGAGTATGACTGTTACAACCAGTGCGCGTCGCACACCAGGCAAGCCACGGACGGAACGCCTTGTCGAGCTGTGTCTCATTGTAGAAAGAACAGACATTGGAAGATTTGATATTAGGTCTTGTTCTGTGTTTAATATACTGTAATTGGTGAACCTGGGTCCAATGACAGTAATAAGGGTTAGGTGCGACCACATTTGTTAGGGTGCCATCAAATGAAAAACTTAAGTGTTAGTTTGTAAACTGTCATGCCAGTCAATATTATGTAGTTTATTTTAGCATTTTATTTTTGGGAATGACTGCATTCCCTTATTTATATTAATTCATAAACATTGGTAGACCCTTTACCATCTGTTGAAAATTATGTTTTGACGATATAATGTTGATCTATGATCTTCCAGGCGTACGACGGCTTTGCCAGCCTGGGCATCTCCCGCCTACTGGAGCCCTCAGACATGGTGCTGCTGGCCATCCCTGACAAGCTGACGGTGATGACCTACCTGTACCAAATCCGCGCCCACTTCTCCGGTGAGGAGCTCAATGTGGTGCAGATCGAGGCCAACAGCAGCCGCAGCACCTACAAGGTGGGCGACTTTGAGACGGACACCGACGCCTCCATAGACCAGGACAAGTTCTATGCTGAGCTCAATGACGTCTCGCACGTCCAGGCGGCTAGCGTGCCTTACACCGCGGCTGCTGTTGCTGTCGCGAGCGATGCTAGCTCGGAGTCTAGCGGCGCTAAAGCTGCCATCGCGGCAGAGGAAGCGGCCGCTAGAAAGGACAACGTGGGAGAGGCCAGCTCTCGGCAGGCAGGGGCCGCGCTGCCGCTGCAAATAACAACGGCCCCCGCGACAACGACCAAGCAGCCGGCTCCTGCTCCTAGGAGGACCCTGGCCAGGTCCCCTGGTTCTGAAGATGGGAAAGGCCTCGCCAAGTCCGACACCCTAGTCCCAAGGGATGTACCACACAAGGTGGAGAGAGAGACAGAAAGAGCAAAACCGCATGGGGAGGAGGCAGGAGGAGGAGGAGACACGGAGGTTGAATGTAAAAACGAGTCCTCCGCGAGGAGAGCGACTGCCTCCTCTCCCGTCCAACACAAGCTGGGCTTTTCCTATAACAGGGACGCTGACCTCATCAAGAAGAAGAGAGCCAGCATGCGCTCCTTTGAATCAGAGTCCACCTCTGACTCAAACATGCCGTCACCAGTCAACCACATGGACACATTCCCTAAACAGGTAGGATAATAGACACATCCCCTAAGCAGGAAATGGTACATAGACAGATCCCCTATACAGGAACTGTAACGTAGACACATCCCCTAAACAGTTATGTTAATACAGACACATCCACTAAACAGGTATGGAAACACAGCCGCATCCCTTAAACAGGAAGTTTAACAGAGACACATCCCCTAAACAGGTAGAATTACATTACATTGAGCATTTCAGATGGGCTCTTGTCACAGTTTTTTCAGACCATGGTTGGCTTCGTAGTTCATAATATACTCAATTTTGACAGATTTCTAGGCATTTCCTTTTTTTTAGACTAGTTGACTAGTCGTTCACAAAAAGTCTCCTAAAAACATTCCTAGTAATAACAGACACACACACCCACACACACACACACGTGCGTGCATGTGTGTGTGTGTGTGTATCTTTTCATTGTGAAGATTAGTTTTCAGCTCGCGGCTAAAGATCAGCAACTATGTCCCCGTGTATATACGCCCGGTCCCCTTAAATAGATCACCCCCTGCCTTTCTCTTCCTGTTTTTAACCCCGCGTCTCGCTTTGATTGAAACTCTCATGGCGCCCGTCGGCCCTGAGATGCGGGACGTGTCTCACAATCATCCTATTACATTCCATCCTTGGGCCTGTTAAGCCTCAAATCACAACCCCCAGATGATGACGATGATGAGCCCGTTTTTTAGAGTCTGTAACAGAGGAGCGTTTCTCTCTCTCTCTCGCTCTCTCTCTTTCTCTCTCTCTTGTCTCTCGCCCAGCCATAGATGTTGTCGCTCACCTGGCTGTCGAGACCCCTAGCATGCCACGGGGTCTGAAGAAACAACCCTTCCCATCCCGACCCCTTCTTTTGACGTTTCATTATATTTTTCATTATATTTCTCATCCCTGCTTTTGATGGCAGTTGGCACTGTGAGTGCTCAGGCGTGAAGACGCCTTGCATAGAGCACACCTCTGCGCTTCACACACACACACACACACACACACACACACACACACACACAGATGCACACACAAACACGGCTAAATAAAAACACACACACACACACCTGCATACATGTGCTTACTGGGCCACATGGGCAACGTTTTTTGCTAATGTAAGCCTATAGCTGTGTTGGTTCAAGTCCTTCCTCTTTCCACCATGTTTACATGCTCAAAGGTCACGGGTAGGGGTCATCATAGCACTCCATTTAGAGGTTCTTATCTTGCCAACAAGTCAATTGTCCACAGGCCCGGCCAGATGTAAATGGTGAAAGGATAAAGTCTGTAGTAAACAGCAGCTGCTATGAATATATGCCGCTCTAGCTGAACATGAGGATTCTAGCACTGTTTTGCGTGCTTATGCCCCGCTTATAATACAGACAGGATTACCCCCGCAGATAAGATGCTAAGCTGCCTGTATGTGTGTTGGTGTGCATGCATCCACAACCCGCATAGTCTGTTTGGGTCTGTGTGTGCAATGTGCATGTGTGCGCGCATTTCTTTAAAGAACTTCTCACCACTAGACCTGGTCAGAAGCCCGGGAATGTATGTACTGTGTATATTGATATGCATGGATGTAAACATGTATTTGTCGTAGTATTTAAGTTTCAAACAAACTTGCAAACCCCATTTGAAAGATCTGACACCAACAGTCTGAGATACTAAATAGAAGTTAATTGAATTTGAAAAAAAAGCTGTTTTGACAGTTTTTGTGATTCATAGTTTTCATGAATCTGTGAAATGATCTGAAAAGATAGTGTGAAGTTCATAACGACTTGTCTGCTAAACCTTATCATAATGTCTTATTTGGTTGTCATTACGTTGTGATAACTAATTGTCTGTTCACTGCCATAATTGTATGTATGTAAATGTAAATGCTATGTTATTTTCTATATTTCCCTCTTACTCTTTCTGCCTAAGGAGCCTCCAGTCTCTCCTGTAGAAAGTCAACCAGTGGAGAAAGTGAGTAACACATTTAAAACACACATTTGCAATACATGCAAAAATAACATTGTAGTTGCTTAGTTCTCATATAGTGCCAAAGTTATAACTGGAAGATTTGAATGTGTCTCCTGTGAGGAAAGATCTTGATTTCCTTTATCGTTTCTATATGTATTGAGCTGTTGTTGCTCTCTGACCCTGGTGCAGAAGGTGCAGTCCCGGCAAGAGGAGCTGAAGGAGAGGGCTAGGCTGCTCCTGGAACAGGCCCGCAAGGACGCTGCCATGAAGGCAGGCAACAAGAGCCCCGTTGGCCCCTCTCTCCCCACAACTACCAGGGCCTTCACTGCTGCAGAGGTAAGCATGCGTGTGTGTGCGTGCGTGCGTTGCACACCCAAAAAATATGTACGCAAATCCAGTTTATTAACATCTTTTATAGATAAAAATGGAGCTGTACAAGCACCATCAGAGATAGAACAATGGACAATCAAGAGGGGCAGCCCAAACAGAAGCTTTTCATAAAAAGTGATAGTAATAATAATAGTTGTAAGCCACGATTAGGGGTCCTACATGATATGGCGAGTCTAATGAGCATGGGTGAATGCCTACATAATATTAGACAGATTTCATGCCATGTCTCACAACATATATGTTTGAGGTGGGACCAGCTACCTCCTGCACCACAGCCATAAACTGTGGTAAAATGGCAGTGGCAAAATCCGTCAAACCGGACTTGAAAAATGAATTGTGTACCCCTTTAACCCTTTGATGCACAACATGGGTCAAAAGTGACCCGAAGGAGTTTTAATTGTAAATATAATAAATATAATTACTTTCATCATTCAGAATTCCAGGTATTCCTCAATTAACTTGTTTTTGATCATCACAAATTCTTATTTTCATTTTTCCTTTCTTACTTTTTGAATAAAAATCATTTTTGTATCACTACCCTTCTAAGGCACAACATGGGTCCAAAATGACCCGTATTCATTTCCTATGTTATTTCATGCATGTCTGAGTGTTTCTTTGCTATATCTTTTAAAATCTATTTATTTAATCATTAATATTCGAAGTATTCATTAAATATCTTGTTTTTGATTACCATAAATCATTATTTTAATTTTGGTAACTGGTAAATGGACTGCATTTATATAGCGCTTTTATCCAAAGCGCTTTACATTTGCCTCACATTCACCCATTCATACACCGACGGCGGTGTCAACCATGCAAGGTAACAACCAGCTGCTCAGGAGCAGTTAGGGTTAGGTGTCTT
>OMKP01067710.1:0-16552 GCA_900302375.1 Bathygadus melanobranchus | reverse complement strand
AAGGCAGTCAAGATCTTCAGGGACCCTTCTCACCCTGGTAACCACCACTTCAAACGGCTGCCCTCGGGCAGGCGATTCAGGACTATGCTTACCCGAACAAACAGGCTAAAGAACAGTTTCTTTCCTAGGGCCATAAACGCACTAAATGTCGCTACGTTTTGAATGCCTCTATTACCACTCCTCCTGTACAACAAGAGGGGGGGCCGTGCAATATTAGGAATCATGCAATAATTATAATCTGCAATATTCTGTGAAGTATGTGCATATGTTTACATCCCATGTTTACATCCTATGTCTACATCCTAAGTGCAATAGGTTTACATATGTGCATATGTTTACATGTGTATATATAGAAATAGGCCTGTTTATTTTGTTTACATCCTTTAGCACAGGTCCAAGCGCTTAGCTTTCCTCCTACTATTTATGCTCCATTGCCTGTTTTTAATTATTATCTTGCTTGTTGTTGTGTCTTGTTAGCACCTAGGGGTCTGCACCTTCATTTCGTTGTACCTGTACCTGTACCCGTACAATGACAGTAAAGATCATTCATTCATTCATTCATCTCGCGTTGTGCTACACTACGTTTGCTCTTAACACGCGCATGCCATTTCCTCAGAGTGCCTTTCCATGCTACCTCTTTACTGGCTCGCAAATGTCGGTGCAAATACACAACCCCCTGAAGATCAATCTGTCAAACTGTGAACCTGAGGTTTGACGTTCAGTCGTTGGCTTTTGTGCAATAGTGGATAACACGAACGTACAGTGAATAAGGTACAACATTTTACTAAGTCAGAAGTGATGACTTCAATGTCCCTCGTCTCTGCCATCGCAGCCAGATTACAATCTCATTACATCGCCCTTAAGGGCCATCGTTTAGTCAGAATAAAGGTGGCTGGATATTGCACAAAGAAAAAATGGACTAACTGGATGATGCCGAAGATCCACTGCCTTCTGTGTTAATCCCCCCGATGGGTTAACATAATCATTACAGCAATTCTTGCCTTTAGTGATCTCTGTGAGGATACAATTGTGATAAAGGTTAGAGTAACGAGGCTAACTGTTGAAATGAAAGAAATGAAGGATAACGACATTGATATATGCGCAAATGTGTCACAATGAAATCTACAAATTTGATTATTGGCTGTACAAGTCTGATCAGTAATCTGATCAGTAGTATTTGTAGATAAATAGATTTGCTATTGGGCACTAGGAGACTTTTCCATCATGGAAGGCCCCCGCTGTTATAAGTAAAGGGACCCTGTTACTACTAAAGGGACCCACTGTTACTACTAAAGGGACCCACTGTTACTACTAAAGGGACCCACTGTTACTACTAAAGGGACCCCCTGTTACTACTAAAGGGACCTGCATTGCATGTATGGAACGTTCCTCTTCAGGGCTAAAGTTTTCCCAAAGTTGTCTGCATGGTATTTAGCGCAACAAAAAGGGCTACAGTGCTAGCTGGTATTATGGTCTGCAGAATGCCAACACATAGTGGGTGTTTATGATTTTATAAGAGCATTTTTCATTCCCTCTCTTTTTACTCTATCGCCCTGTTTACTCCTATTACTCATGACTGAATGTTTGTATTTTACGATTTCTTTTTTTCTTCCCTGGAACAGCCTGGCTTTCAAAGTTTCATTACACTTCATAATGAGCTCTTTACACTGCATGTAAAGAGCCCAGGACGCCTTTCAGGGGGCAGAGGCGCACCAACAGTACAATGGAACCCAATTTTGCTGTGTTTTCAATTTGGTTTCATGAGAGCAGCACAAGACAAGACAAGAATAATTTTCCCTGTGTTTTCAGGACTCACTTGACATTGCCAAGCAAAACTCTCTTATTTTGCAGTTGCACTTTTTCAAATGCCAGCTCACTGCCAAACCAAATTAAAGCGCAATTGCTTAGGAAATAAAGATAATCATGGGCGTGCATAGCCCTCGAAGGGGGCTTGAGCACCTGCCTTTAGGACTCCTAGCGAGAAAGTACCCTTTTTCGTGTGCAGTTTGTTTTTTAATAAATAGATAAATTCCCGTTTGCACACAGCCCGTCCTGCCAAACAGATATATTGATTGAACAAGTTTCAAGCACTCATGATTGCTAGGTTAGTAGAACAAGTTTCAAGCACTCATAATTGCTAGGTTAACCCCTTGCTGGTGAACAGGATAAGATGCTACACAAATGGTAAATGGATAGCATTTATATAGCCATTCGTACGCCAACAGCGGCGTCAACCATGGAAGCCAGCCAGCTCGTCGGGAGCAGTTAGGGTTGGGTGTTTTGCTCAGGGACACCTCGACACTTAGCTAGGCGGACCCGGCGATCGAACCAGCAAACTTCCGGTTACCAGACAACCGCTCTACCTCCTGAGCTACTGCCGCATATTGTGGCTCATTGGTGAATTGGCGAAGCAGCAATTTATCCAAAAACTGACTAGCTAATTTAATATGTAAAATAGCTGTTAGATTCCACATATTGCTATAATCACAGCAAAATGTAAATGATAAAAACACATGCATAATTACATATTAAATCATGTGTTCAATGATTTTTTAAATCAACACTTTTATAATAATTTAATTCAAACCGAAGCTCCGCCAAATTTCAGGCCTGTAATTCTGCGTTGGAACAACATTCAATTAATTTTTAACAAGTCAGAACTATTTCGTTTGAATTATTTCCAAAAGATTTAGGAAGTTAATGAGTTTGTGCCCCTGCCCCTCTAGCATCCTCTGCACGTCTCTGAAGATAAGCAAGATATCTCTGTTCTTTGCAGGGCTGCAAATGTTTTTGTCGTTACCGGTGGGTAATTGGGGTTGCTATGCTTGAGTCGTTTACAACACAAAACAGCTTAGACAAAAAAAACAAAACGCAGGTGCTAGTTTAATTTTAAACGGAATCCTCCACAAATCAATTAAAGAGCGCGCGTGTGAGAGATTAGCAGACTGTGTTAACGCCTGCTTGTTTCAGAAGGATGAGGGAATACCTCCCTGAGGATGCCAGCCTCATTAGTACAAAAACGTTGTCTTTGCCAATAAAATACCTCCCCTCGCACACACACACACACACACACACACACCCTCCTCCTTCTCACTGAGAACAGTTAGCTTTCACAAAGAGAGATCCAAGCATGATCATCGGGAAAAAAACTGGGGATTCTGCCATTTTATGGATGGATTGATGTTAACTGCTCGTACGTAGGCAACTTTTTAAATAATTAAATTCTCACCATTAACAATGAAGGCCGCCGATGGTTGACGTGGTTACTGACGTCAAGTCGGACAAACCAGAGCTCTGAAATGATGCCCGGTAATAACGATTTGGACCACTGTTCAATTTTTAAGTCTGAGCTATTTTGTTTTTGCGAGTTGTCTTGAACGCAGCATCAGTACAGAGACAGACAGAACGACCGCAAGGGGCTTTTTAAAATACAAAAACAAAAAACTGTGTGTGTGTGGTCGCATGCATGCTGGCCTCCAGACTTTACCCATAAGCATAAATCAATGTGTTCTCAGTTTGCCGGACAGACTAGAAACATTAGGGTTATTTGTATGCACGTGTATACTTCCATATCTAAGGACATGTGACTAACACGGGGGGCCCTTAATATTCCACAACCACGCGTGGAAATATGAAAATAATGTGCGTGGTATACATCTGCCGAGGGCGACAACTAAATATGGTCGGAATCTGTATTTATCAAAATGATATCTATAAGGAGGAGGACGTCAGATCGTATTAGCCTTTACACCCAGAAGGGATACGTCCGAAGAACATATTAACACATCAAGAAATGACTTAAGAATGACCTTGATCATTAGCCCTCGGGTCATCACATTTCATGAGAAAAGAATATTTTCAGGAAAAAACGTAATGAGAAACATAAAATTGCTTAAAAGTGATGCTGAATTAACGTTATTCGGGAAAATAACAACAGGGATGAATATTTGCTTCCGTCTAATCAACACATCTGAATGCAATTCATGATGGGAGTGCAGGAAATAAATAAACAGAGAAACTGAACAGGATTTACAAAAGGCTTTGCCAAGTGTTGTGAGGACGCTAATTACACAGAAGATGGTTATTATTTATCTGCAGGCATCCACTGAGAAGTAGATATTAAAAAAGACTAATCAATGTTTTACACTTTTGGGACTTCTGTTGCCTTCTTATCTGTAGCACGGCAAATAGCCTTCAAAAACAATATTCATCTGCGCAGATGTTACTCATCACCTTTCCTCTGCGGTAAATACTGTTTCTACTTGATTTCACTTAGTTTAGGTCAAGATCAAAATGATGTACAAGGAGTAATGAGGTAAAAAGGTAAAACATGTCAGCCCATTTAACTCCAACTTAACAAGCCAGACGAGAAATGATTTTCCTCAAAATGCTAATTGTGGAATGGAATAACCTTGACTGAAACATTAAATAACAAATTATCTCGAGAGGTCTCCATAAAGACAGATGGTGTTCAAGACAGAACATTGTGTAATGTTTTCTGAGAACAGAAATGTGTTAGGACTGGACCGCTAATTTCACTGTCCAAAATTCCTTTGGCATGGTCCCCTCCCTCCTCTTCCTCCCGGGCCAGCCACAGCCATGTTTTATAGAGCACAGGTGATTAGTAGATTAACAACACCAATATCTCGCCTGTCTTAATCTGTTCCCGAGAGCTCAACCACCCACACCTCCGCAGTGTGATTCTACTCTGCAATGCACTGGCCTCATGTATTGATGCCGCTGGGTTCGGGGATTAACTCCCAGTCAAAATGGTTATGGGTTCGATCCACAATGTCTGTAGTCTACCTGTAGGCATTCTTGAGCAAGATACCCTGATTGTTACAGCAGCTGCCTTGTCAAACACATTGCTAAGGTATCATTTTAATATATTCATTCAATATATTTCAATATGCAATAGTTTACATTGAATAACCTGAACAAAAACCAAACACTGGTACACGCACCCTGGTGTTAGGTGATTTTCCGATCGAACGGTTCTATGAAATGGGCTGTGTGCAAGCGGTATCAATACGGTCTCAAAATGTGTCTCGTTATAAGTGCTTGTTTCATTTTGTTCATGCTTATTCTAATTTCACTAACTGCCACTGATCTGGGGTTGCGCTTACTCTCCACTGCTGTGATTTGAGGCTTGAGGATTTGATCTGACATCAGCCAATAAGTGCGATGTGCTTTAGCACGGGCCTATGATACTGAAGGCGCTAAAATGACAGCTAGCGCTGTCACCACAAGTGAACTTCATGCATAAATGCGACGCCCACCGTCTGGCAGAATTTCGGTTTCAAACCAAATGAGAAGGGGGAGCCAACAAAGTTATAGGAGCCCTTCTGCAAACTTTGTATGAAATGTGTGCCAGCAAAGGATGACATCTAATTTAAACAACCACCTGAAGATTCGCCATCTGCTAGCTTACTCCAAATTGGTACCAGCTAGCCGCGCATCCACCTCCACCTCCACCCAAAAGCAAACTGCGACCAGCGTGGGACTGTCTCAGCCGGGAACCATGGGCGCGTTTTCAAAATCCCCAAAATGTAAACGAGACGATGGAAAGAGATGGAAATGGACAGCATGCACAGCTGAAGTCACACATTTTCTTGCGAAGGAGACTATATAAATAAATCTCTGGACCCCCCAGTACGAGTTGCCTCCCAGAATGTACTTTTCCAACATTGCTATACCCAACCTATAAAATAAGGTCCGACAGGAGGTGCATCTTCTGGTGTCAGGGGTCGACTGCTACAGTCTGATGACTGATATGTGGTCAGCAAGAAATGATGCCCTATATGTCACTAACTTTACACACCATCTCCCCCGAAGGGAACCTTGGATCGTATTGCCTGCAGAGTTTTTATTCCCCAGAGACCCACACAGCCAAGTCACCTCTCGGATGTGCTGCAATCTGCAGCTGTCAGTGGGAAGCTGGACGAGGGGAAAATAGCAGCAATAATGCAAATAATATAAAAGCAGCTCTATGTCCCTGTTGAAATGGCAATGGCTAAACTGCTTCGGGCACAACCTGAACCTGGCGGTGACCGGTGCTATGAAAGAAGCCAAAAATACAGACCAGTGATTGAGCTTGATCAATCACAGGTGCAAAGTCACAAACTGCTTTGCTGGACAAGCTGGATGACACAGTAGGCTACGACCTTCCAGCCACTTTTAATGGAAGTGCACCCTTCTAGACCTGCGATACAACGAAGGGTACCAGGAACAGGATTTGAAGGAGACCCAGGTGGACATAAAAGCTGTCAGGGTGGAGGATCAAGAGGAGGAGAGCGCAGCTCCAGGGCCCCTGAAAAGGAAAATGACCCTGAGCTCACTTCACTATTTGTCAAAATCACCCCATTTGAGGCAATTGATAACCACATATAGGCACATAATGCTGATCTAATAATACTACTAACACAAAGTTCTGAATAATAAGGTCATAATTCATTGATAGTTTATTACTCAAACATGCCTTGTAGGCTCATACTAGATTTGTAATGTGTTTATTATGTATGAAACAAGAATGGGGGGAAAAAAGTGATTTGTAGACGATTGCTTCTACCTTGTGGCAGAAGAGAGCATAGCAGCTCATGGTTTGGTTCCTGCGTCTTAACAAGGCTTGTAAGCCAGTAGTATAACGACGTCGTTATCACAGTCGCCAGTTAGTTTGGTAAAAACAGTAAAATGGCTTCACGGTAAGAGCCCGGCTTCACTCCGGTACCAATCCCAAGTGCTCAGCAACAAAGTAACCTAAATCCATGTTGCAAACTGAATTCATTACTCTACCACGAAAGATTTATCTTAGTCTGTCTGAGTCTCACTCCACTCAACCATGAAATACACAAGTTGTGTAAAAACCTGGCAATCACTGGAATGAATTGGAAGTGGGAGGGAGAGTGTTACGTCTAGTGGCTGAATGTTGTCATTGTTATCAATTTTACCTTTAAGACTGCATCAGTTACATATTGTGTGTTAGAAAAGAGGGTCGACTTTTTGTTTGGACAATTGAACAGCAGCACTTGTTTTCTCATGCAGTATAAAACTATCCGAAGACGATGGAAACATCCACATCTGAAAGCCACAGAAGTAGAACAAGCTAGTTTTAGCATGCCACAGCAATATACCTACAGAATAGACCAATAGAACTGACAAGACAACAGAAGAGAGGGACCAACTCTGCCCACAGACAAAATGACCATTTAGCCGTAAAAATCCAGCAAGGTGTACAGAATAAACAGGCCCAGGGAGATGACCGTAAGCTACAGTACATGTGCCATCAGCAGGAAACGGCCGCTAAGAAGCTAGTATGGCTCTGTTCCTGTTGTAAAGAGTCATTTTCCTTTTCGGGAAACACGGGCTTAAGAGTTGACCAAATGTAGAAGAAACGAGACAATAGTGAATGAGTCGCCGAGTTTAGAACGCGCGTACTGGGACTTCAGGGCGCTCATTAAAGTGTTTATGTGTCCTACTGGAGGAGAAAAGTGTCTGCTACTTTACTAATTATAAGAGAAAACCTTCACACAAGCAAAAGTAAAAGTTTTAAAAAGGGATTTTCGTACTTTGGCCAAGCTAACTTAATGTACAGTATGTTCACGCTGTAAAAGCTAGTGGGGCTTCTTACTCGTAAAAGTAAGGGCACACAAAAACGTGCAAAATACTGTCGCCGCTCCAACATAATTACAATGCAAATGATTTGGCTGGTAACCACCGTCTAATCCACCATGACCACACTATTGTCAAGGTATGGGGATGAAACGAAATGGTTTAACACCCATTGACCATGCTAATTGTTTTGTTGCTGTTATGTTGTATGTATTGGACAGGTGCCGGGATAGAGGATTACCTGAAAAACAAAACGAGGAAATCTCTGGACATGCTGCACCAAGTCTGAAGCTCCCTTGTGGAGATAGAGGGACGGCTAGCAGTTACATGTACGCACGTCTACGCAGCCTGCTCTTGTCGGTTCACTTAAGCAC
This sequence comes from Bathygadus melanobranchus, assembly GCA_900302375.1. NCBI lineage: Eukaryota > Metazoa > Chordata > Actinopteri > Gadiformes > Macrouridae > Bathygadus > Bathygadus melanobranchus. The sequence goes on along the minus strand of OMKP01067710.1, from coordinate 8,570 downwards.
TTTATATTGCTGTTTTGCACAAAAAGCACTATGAAGTTTGATAACTTCACACACACACATAAAGCCTTTTATGTATCCAGTTTAACTTTCTGTTATACAAAGTGCATCGTTTTTAAGATTCCCAAATGGTTTGCAGATAAATCAATACTTCACCGTCCAAATTGACGTACCCACTTGTCAGCGCCAAGCAACCACTTGTCAACTAGCCTGCAAACAACCTTTGGCTGGAGGACCCATTAACCCTTACCCTCCAGGCCTTCAATTGAGCCATCGATTATGTTTTGCTGTATGTGGTGTTGTTTGAATTTTTAAGCACCGTGGGATTGTCCACAACATGAAATAATGATGAAAGTTGCTTGATAAATAAAATGTATTATTATTATTATTAACCCTAACCGGATGTAACAGTCGCCAAACCCGCTCAGGTAATATAGGCTGGCTTCGTAAGCAACTGGTAGAAAAACATTTGATGCTACGTTGGATGGTTAGCAAATAGCAAGCGACTCAAACCTTTTTTTGTCGCGTCAGGGGGAGGGATACCCATATACGTGTGGATGAGGTCTAATTCCCCACTTCCATATCTAATTCCCCACTTGCACAACTAGTCACACACTTCACATACCACCACATCCCCAGTCCATCCCCAGTCCATCCCCAGGTGGTCCAGTGCACAAAGAAAATCCACAGAGCACACGTGGTCTTCGCGACTTCAAACCATCACACCCACAGGCCTGAAGGAAAGAGCATAATCACACTCCTCTTCTTCCCCTCCTTTTCCTTCACCAGCTGTGAAGTTGATTCTAAATCTTCTTGTGACATCACAGGTGAAACAAAGCTTTTGCAACCAAAATTCTACGCTGATAATATCATTCTAAAAGAAAGTCAATACTTTCATTTATACATTATTCATATTATGAGGTCATAGTGCCACCCACCATTGTAAGTACCAAAATGTATTATGCACCAGCTGTGTAGCACTTGTTGCGCTATGCAACTCTTGCAAATTGAATACTCGTATGCATAGAATGACCCCCAGAATTCTCCTATTAAAGGATGATTCATGGGTTGTCTTCCTTGCATTGTAATATTCCTGGTCTATACACTGTGAAGTACAGCGCTAACCTTTACAGCATGGTGACCTAGCTAGGGTTTAGCTCCTTCCATACATCCAAGAACACATTAAATAGGATTCTTTTGAGTGTACATTTAATGAGAACATTAAACTGTTTATGGACACAAACGGCCCGTTTGTATAAAATATTCCACATCCACCCCTACATCACTGTGGCGGTAGCTCCTGCCACACGCTAAGTGGCTTTGATGGGGCTCAAGGGGCTTCGAGCTGCCCCATTCGTTCCCATACTCCCTGTTCCCTATATTAACTCTGTGGTTCTTTGTTCGTGGCTCTCACCTTCTTACAGGCATTAGACGCACGTGGGATTGTGAGACCCCCTTGAGCTCAAGAATTGTCTTTGTTACATTTTGCATTTATCTTGTACTCTTGTCTTTTATAATCTTTATAAACTTACAATTATTATCAAGAGCAATGTCAAGCGAGTCATGTTTCCACCACAGACCCCACTGCATTATGGAGACTAAACTCACCTTCCATCTAGATCATTCTAATACGGCACGTTATACAGCTACATTTGTGGCGTCATCTCTTCCACTGTTACGTTGTCTTGTTTTTAAGCTGATTTAAGCCGGAAAAAAAGGTTGTGTGGTCGTTAAACTTTTGAATTGAATTCATATTACCGAGCCATTTCAAATGCCATGCCCTTTACTCCAGTGCACGCTCCACTCCACGCACTTAATGGCCAAACAACCTTCTGATGGTGGACGGAGGAAGTGCTCCGTTGTGTAGTTAATCATTCAGTAGCTTCCCATTGGACTGGTGGCTGACGCATTGATCCCTCATTGACACTGGGCTGGTTTATCTGCAAGGATAAATGGTCTGGTTTGTATGAATAGGAAAATAATGAATGGTTTAAGAGCACAGTTTTAGACATGCCTAGCTTAATATATGAACGTTTTTTAAAACGGATATGTCAGATCCTTCCTCCCCACTCCATGTTTTCATGAATCAGTGACATTGAATTGTCAATGTCCGTTACTTGATTACATAATTACCTGGGTTGAAGTACAAACTTTGCTCAGTTCACAACCTTGATTTTGATCGAAATATCTAAACATTTCCAAATGTCTGGTGGAAAGAAGAGTTTCCATTTAACAGATTTGTATTTGTAAGTGCCTCTGGTATTTATAGGAGGAAATGCTTTGGTCTAAAAGATGGAACATGAATGATAAAACATGCACAGTATGCTGAATTGACAGTACAACAGCCAGTGTGGGTCAAAGTGCCATTTACAGAGCGGTTTTAATACCATGTTGAGTTAAAAGAAAATCAAAACAAATTAATAAAATAAAGAATAGTTAAAATGAATAACAATTAACCCCAGAACTCTGCAGATGTAATAATGATCACACAGTATTCAAGACCAATACAAACCCACTATAGCCCAAATAATTACACCCAAACCAGCAGCACCCAAACCACCACCACAGCGGACCACCTGCCACCAGCCACAATACATTTCCCAGTAGGTCTTTTATACCCCAACTCCTAATACAAATGCATAGAGCGCTTCGTCAATCTACCTTCAGGTCACACTTCCTTTCATCCTTTGGGCCAGGACCTCCCTTCGTAGAGGTCAGGTCCACCCTGCCCCAACCCAGCTGGACGGAGGCACGTGCCACTTCCCAATCTCTAATAGAGCCTCGCCCCAGCCAGACAGCGGTATAGAGGCTGCAGAAGCCTGCAAACACACCATTTTGGAGCATCCTCCTGGAGCTCTGTTATGGCCACAGCTTCACACAGCAGGCAACCTGAGAGGAAAAAGCACCTTTACCACATTACAAGCACATCAATGTTGTCAGTGTGAGCTCATCAAAAGTGACGAACATACATTGGCTTACTTACCATCGGTTGTTCCCACAGTTGATCGAATAAAGCTTTTATAGATCTTCTCGATTTCCTCCCTGGAGGAAAATGCATACACAGAAATAGTATCCACTTTGAAATAAACTACAGTGGTTCAGCAGCTACGCGGGGCTATATTCTACTTATATTGGGGCCATGAAAATGGAAAAATATGCGCTCTGCTTACAGAGGGCTCAAATCCTATTATTTCCCACAAAACTCATAAAGCTCTTTATCTGATCGACTTCAAACTTGGCGGGTGTGTTGCTGAGGACCCAGTCGAGTGCAGTGCCAAGTGTCGAGTCGTTTGGATCAGCGGTTCTGTCCGAAACCGCGAATATCCGGTACATAGCGGTAGAATAACACAGCCGCTGCTCCCCTCCCCCTCCACAGTACAGCGTGCACCTCGAGAAAGAGTCTGAAATTGCACCGGAAAGAATTTTGGAGCCCACCACGTCCCCTGTTGAACTTTCTTCAATGCTTCGAACGGGCACACGGCTAGTCTTTTTAAATGCTAGAAGGTTATGAGTCCACCGTGACGAGACTTTAGTCGTGCTTTTTTACCTTTATTGCTTTTAACCTTTATTTTTATGTTTCTAATTCATTGCATGCTCTTGGAAGATAGAGGAACTGACATGTCGTATAGGACCGCAACAAGCAGCTCTACATGTTGTTTTAATTGGAGTTGAATTAGGTACAACTGTGCTTTCCCCTCATAGAAAAGGCTCTTCAAGCCAGAAATACAGCAAATCTCAAATACATTTCCCGGTAGGTCATCTTTTATGCCCCAACTCCTAATACAAATGCATAGAGCACTTTGTCAATCTACCTTCAAGTCACCTTTCTTCCTTTTGGGCCAGGGCCTCCCTTCGTGGAGCTGGACAGCTGGACGGCGGCACGTGCCAGTCTATGCCACTTCCCAATCTCTAATAGAGCCTTGCCCCAGACAGACAGCATTATATCGGCTGCGGCAGCCCACACTGCCTTTACATGTGTCTGCACGCGCACCACTTTGGAGCATCCTTCTGCCTGCACACTGTGGCGCCTCCCCTCTGTTAGGGTCACGGTTTCACACAGCAGGCAACCTCAAAGGAAAAAGCACCTTGTTTTGCTTCGATGTTATCAGTGCGAGCTCATCAAAAGTGACGTTTTGTCAACATTTGTCGTTTTCAAGCCATTGGGTGTTGCAAATACATCTTTTAAAGATCTTCTCGATTTTCTCCCGGGGGGAAATCCATACTTCATCATCATACACAATGATGAATAAATAAAACAATCCACTCCAGTCCACTTTCAAATAAACTTTATGGTAGTTCAACAACTTTGTGGGAATGTATTTTTATATTGGGACAGTAAAAATAGAAAACAAATATTGCTGCTTTAAAGGGTCCAGAGGGCTTGAATCCTTTTATTCCCCACAAAACTCACAAAGGTCTCATTCAAGTAAGGCATAATCCATGACTAGGCGCGCCGTTGTTGAAATATGCACAATGCAGGGCTAATAACTCCCTCAATGTGAAGCGGATGCAACAGAGTAGCAACATAACTTTCGAGGATGATTTCAGGAAGATGTTTTTATTGCTTTGTATTGTTAGCTCCACCAAAAAGGATAAAGAATGAAGGATTATGAAAACCTACAGACTTTTCTGAAGACACAACTAGTCAACTTTAGAACTGAGAAGCACTGCCGTCAGAATCCAATTTGTGACAGCCCCTAACGAGGTCACTGACCAAACTCAAATATCAATACCAATGTCAGTAATACATTCATTAACATTGTCCTCCTGGATTTTTATGGCCATTTTTAACATGTATTGCTTTTAACCTATATTATGACTTTGTTTCTAATTAATTTGAATGGGCTTGGAAGCCAGAGGACCTGACATGTCATATAGGACTGCAGCTCAGAATCAAACCTGGGCATACTGCCTCGGTTATCCCTCCTTAAGGACAACTAAGGTACTGAACTGCAGTAAATGTAACCCATTGGTTTCCTGGAGGTCACTGTCCAAAAATTCTAAAGCTTCAAGTGCTTTTGGCTAGAATTACCATTACTTTTCTTACTTATCACTCTCATCCTAAAAAGTGAAGTTAGTTAATGGCTGCAATATGACCTTTCAATAAACATACAAAACAGCAACTCACGTGACTGCAAGTATAATTAGATTCATGAATTGATGTAATGTAAAAGCCATCGCTGACTGCGTGGTCTCGATGGTAACTGCCACGTTTGACCTCCTGTGTGGAGAATAAAAGCTTCCTCTTATCCCTGACATGGCGCGCTGTGAGACCATTAGAGGGGAGCTGCCACAAAGGAGGCTCCGTCATGCTCTCTCTCTCTATCTATCTGTGGAACCCGGACGCCATCAAACATACAGCAGCAAGAAATGGCCGACGTCCCACTGTTGTAGAAGCATGTGCATTTGGGCTCAGAGCGCACATCCTGCTGGTCAGCTGCTGAGTTTATTCTATTAATAATCCCAGGTGGTTCCCCCCCCCACCTCTCCTTAATGTTCTTTACATTTTCAGAAGATTCCATCTCCTAATGTCTTGGAAATATACCCGTTAGACTTTCATGCCTCATCGTTTCAATATTGCGTGGCCACCACTAACATGTGTAGTTTAAACTATAAAGCCTTTCTGTATTTTTTCTGATTAGTAAGATGGCAAAGGTTATTATGACGCAAAAAGAAACCAGCTTACCAGAAATCGCTTTGACCCTTTTAGATTGTGCAAGTATGAGTACAATAAAATACAGTGTGCCATTTAGCCAGAGGCAAAATAGCATAAGTGCATGTAATGAAATAAAACTGAGTGAGTGGAAGTTAAACTTCCAGTTTAAGAGTGCACTGTGCTGTAGTAGTGCTTGATGCATATGCACTGGAGACCCCGTGTCTGTCTTCTTAGTCTCGCATAGCCAGACCCATCTCCACACTTTTAGGTTAGCGCTGTGGCAGCGCTGGAGAAAGGTCTGAAGGTTTGGCTGAACCCGTTGTCGTTCTGAGATAAGGGAAAAAAAAACCCATCTTGGCTAAATCTGTGCAAAGGAATGGTTTTCGCTGTGTAGGTTGCTGGCTCGGAGGTTGTTGTGGTTTCACGTAGCGACGACGACGACTTTGAAAACGGTAATAGACACTCGAAGGGGAGGAGATTCCGACTGACTATGTCAGTCGGAATCTCCTCCCCTTCGAGTGTCTATTACCGGCTGACTGTTTTCACCTATAGTTACTGTCAGGTGGCTGAGCTTGGCAGTTCAGTCCGGCCTTTAAATATTGGCTGACTATATTTCAGACTCGAACGTAAAGTGCATCTTCTACACCCAGTAATCGCGTCCCATTATTTATCTTCAATGTGTTTTGATGTGCTATTAAAACCTTTAATACCGCCCTTGGACACCCACGTCTGTGGCTGAGCTGCGTTGAGAAGAGTTGTGAGAGAGTTTTGAGAGTTGTGTTTGGCGCCTAGTGATCGCATCGCCACACACACCTTGACTGTGGCGTCATGGGCGCTGACAGCAGATCTGGCCCTTGCTCAGACGGCCGAATCTGTGACGTCTCTCTTCTGCTTCTGGTGCTCCTGCGCTTCACTGGTCGCAGAGAGGACCGGTCTTCATCCTTTTCATCCATCCATCCTCTCTCTCTCTCTCTCTCTTCCTGTCTTTATTACATTTACATTTAGGGCATTTGGCAGACACTTTTATCCAAAGCGAGTAACACATTTGTTATCTCCTTCTTCCTTTACTTCTGATGTCTAGGCTCCTGGGCTCCCAGTGTCCTTAATATCTCTCTCTCTCTCCTTTCCCCCTCCCTCTCCAGACCGTCCCGCTGGGTGTGGGTGTGCATTTTAATATGGATGTGATGCTTATGTGCACAGTATTTATTTTAATTGCCCAACCACACGAAGATAGTCTGTTCTTCGCACCTACCTGAAAAACAAGTGTTTCCAAGGTACAAAGCGAAAATAATTTGCGGTGTCCTGGCAATAATTCTTTATTGTGGAAATATGTTTCACAGCAGTTGCTGGAAATACCTTTTAAAGTCCCACCCACTGCCATCTAAACCTGGAGACATTGTATTTGTATTCATGGCACAATAACCAATTACTGTTGGGGTGTGTTAGCTGAAGAGCTCTCATTGGCTCTTCACGATGCTTTTTCTTCCTCTACCATGATATCCCAGGCTGCATCCCAACCTGTGAAAATATCCATTAAGTTGGCTTATGGTTAATATTAGACCTACATTTAAATACACCATATTTTCCGTCATTTTGTTATGCATGGAAAACCACTTTGCTCAATGGCAGACTAATGTCTCGAGGCATTATTCATGTGTGCATATAGATGTGGTCATTTGATCGCATGTCTACTTGATTGCTCGGTTGGAGCTACCCATAACTACCAGTTATTCCCCAGCATAGCTGTATTTAAGACCGGCAGTACCTCGATGTTCAGCGACGTGAACATGTATCAACGCTTGGCATAAATAACGACACGTCTTCAGCCACCATGCGTGTGAACAGCCTGCTTGTGTCTGAAAACACCCCCGTTCATCTCCCCGGTGGCTCCGTACGCAACGCTAATTACACTGAGTGGAAGTGGAAAACACGCCCAATGACCCCCGTGCAAGTGCGCCACGAGCGAGAGTGGAACTCGATTGGGAGTTGTCTCAATCGACCGGCCAATCATGGTAAATGGTCTGCATTTATATAGCGCTTTACATCCAAAGCGCTTTACGTTTGCCTCACATTCACCCATTCATACACCGACGGCGGTGTCAACCATGCAAGGCAACAACCAGCTGGTCGGGAGCAGTTAGGGTTAGGTGTCTTGCTCAAGGACACCTCGACAATTAGCTAGGCGGAGCCGGGGGATCGAACCAGCAACCTTCCGGTTGCCAGACAACCGCTCTACCCACTGAGCTACTGTCGCCCGTCAGGGCTCCCGATCTACTAATGTACAACACAGTGAATCCGATGTGTTCTCAGTCAGCGGGAGCTTAATCATGCCATCAACTCAAAGTCACCGCTCCCTTTGCTTCTGTTCATTTAATTTCTCCTGCTCTCACTCACACAGCCACACACTCGGTCATTCACCTGCTCTCACTCACACAGCCACACACTCAGTCATTCACCTGCCCGCAGTCGGCCTCTCACTGCAGTCATGTCTGTCATGGCTCTGTTGTTGCTATGCAGATTGCTCTGAGTGGCGTGGTGTGAAGGCGGGTGGGGGGCGGCAGTATACGAAGACAGGACGAGAGGCTGTGGAGTGAAGAAGGGGGAGTGGGGGGAGTAGGGGATGATTCCAGAAAGAGAGGAGAGGGTGAAAACAGAGAGATAACCCTTTGATATATCGTGCATGCGTTTTGACATATAGAATATGTCTCTCTTTCTCTCGCTCTCTCTGGTGGATTTTGTGTGTCTCTCTCTATGATGGAGTTTCTCTCTCTCTCTCTGATGGTGTTTCTCTCTCTCTCTCTCTCTCTCTCTCTCTCTCTCTATGATGAAGTTTCTGTCTCCAGCTCAATGATTAAGTTCAGTTCAGTAGGGCAGAAACTCTCCTGCCTTACTGAACAACATGCCTTCATCTATATTT
>OMKP01067704.1:0-12349 GCA_900302375.1 Bathygadus melanobranchus | reverse complement strand
CCCCCTCCCTCCCTCACTCCCCCCCCCCCCCCCCCCCCCTAACACACATACACACACACACACACACACACACACACACACTCATCCCCACACAAAGCTCTGACCCTGCGGTTCCTTGAAATGTTATACAGAGAAGCCAGGTCAGACCTAAGTGTGTGTGTGTTAAGATGTATCAGAGGTGGCGAGGGGAGGAGGTGGTTGGGGATTGGCTTTGTCACATGTCAACTCCACAATTTGTCTGCCATTATTTGGGGTTTTGGGGTTAGGGTTAGATGACATTTTTTTAAAGCTTTTTTTTACCCACAAAGGGCTAGGGCCATACTACATTTTGTATGTCTGAATGTGTATGTATGTATGTATGCATGCATGCATATATGTGCTGTATGTATGCATGTATACTGATGTATGTAGTGCCACAGGCTTACTTACAACCTCTAGGACATTATGTTCTATCCTGCACTCGTTCATGCTGGCACATACACACACATTATCATTACCAGCTAGCTAGCTAACCTGTGCTAACCTGATCTGGTCTGTTTGGTACACCTGTCCTTCTAGCCTGTCACACGCATGCACGCACACACGTGCAGACATACATACACAACTGAATGTAGAGCATGATATGGCTTATATACCCATTATTGGTATTGTATTTGACAGCCAGGCTCAGGAAAGCAGATACCAACCTCAGGAAGAGGCTATCTGAGAAAATGAAGCTGGTTAACAATGGTTCAGATGTGGGGGGGGCGGTTACCTGAACAAAGAGTGCTTGTGTAGACCATGAAGCCATGGTCTTGCTTTTCTGTATTCATCTGTCGTTCTTACTGAGGGGAAGAAAAAAGTCCCCTCTTCAGTTTCACAAATATGGAACTTTTCCCTGTGATGCTCTCCCTCCTCTTCCACCTCATCCTCTGTTTGCTAGCAGGTTTCCCCATGTGACCTTTTAATTGTTAACCATTCAACTTTCTTTTTTGCAAATGTCACAGATTCAGGAGTCATGGACCCGGTCCATGTGGCCTGCGTTATGGTACAGCTGCCACTGCCCTAGAACAACTGTTTGGCGAATGATTAGCCACATGCATAGAGAGAGAGAGAGAGAGCGAGAGAGAGAGAGAGCGCGAGAGAGAGAGAGCGAGAGAGCGAGAGAGAGAGAGAGAGAGAGAGAGAGAGAGAGAGAGAGAGACTGACTGACTGACTGACTGACTGGGAGGAACTGTTAACAGCAGGATTAAGACAATGCGTAACATTGAAATAAATAAAGGAGAAAATATTAATAAGCAGTCAAAAACAAACGTGTGTAAAATAACATGGCTATACCCATCAGTTCTAGGTTGAGCTTGAGGTTTCAATTATTTTTCTGGGGATGCTTTAAAGGTAATAAGATAATAGATTTTTTTTCCAATTTTAAGTCACATTGGTGAACTCCAAGCAGTTTTACAAGTAACAGGAGCAGAACATTAAAATGAAGGAGAATGACCAGATTCAAATAACTGAAATGAATGTCTATCGTAGCAAATTCCATCACCTACCAGGGACGATACTATCAGATGCTGTCTATCTTTGTGCATTGCATGCATCATAAATTACATGCTGTCCTGGATTCATACACATGCACATATGCACAGTCACACATAGACACAAAACACATGCACACACAAATGCACTGCTGCTGTGTGGTGGGCTCGGGGGAGAGACAGAGCAGAGAGGAAGCTATGTTCTTCTGCTGAGCAGGAGCAAGGCTGTCTGGTGCCATGGCAACCGTTGCAGATAACCCCACCCTGCATCAGTTGGAGTGTGAGATTGAGCAAGTGTGGGATGGAGTATTGCATAGAGAGGAGGTGGAGGTGGAAAACAATAAAGGGTGTGTGTGCACCAGTAGTAGAGTAAGTGCATGTGGGGCGGCTATTAAAAAGCATGTACAGTAATCTACTGAACTGTTTGCTACATGCTTATGTGCTTCACGCCACTGGACCCTAGAGTCAACTTCAATTAGCTTGAGCTACTGATACTAACAACTACTACTCTTGCTTATTATATTGTATAGTGGTGCAGTTAGTTTGAGAATATTACAGGCACCAAAAAAGGAGATGAGATGTGTATGTACAGTGTCTGCCAAATGCTCTAAGTGTGTGTGTGTGTGTGTGTGTGTCTGGGGTATTGCTGCTAAGCCAGAGAAAGAAAGTGAGATATACTGTATATTTGAAAGAGTGCAGGGAGGGAGGTAGCTGAAGAATAAAAGATGGAAGAAGAGGGGAGGGAAAGAGGAGAGGAGTAGGTGGGAGTCAGGGTCGTTTGAGGACATTTCTTCCCAAATGGACTGCAGCACAGCCATCATCCACTGTTGCATCACAGCTGCACTCTCTCTATCTCCTCCACTTTCTTCATGATGCTCCACTGTTCCTCTTTTGTTTATCAGTATTATCGCGGTATTGTTCAAGTGTGCTGAAACTGTTCTAAAACTGAACATAATTTTGTAATGTTAATGAAATTGAAAATCACACATAAACACTTAAAATTAAAATAGCAACATAGCCAATACCTTAAGTAAACATGAAAATCATATCAAATGTGCATTAACATTAAAGATGGCACTATGTTGCCATCTGTGTCACTGTAGATGAGGACAAGGGACTAGTAGCATCACTGGGTTTGCTGCTGCAGTGCATGTCCACTCTGTAAACGTTTACATTTCTCAACACAGTCCTCTTATTGCATCCATAGTAAACTACATTCATAGAATAATAGTCACTATCTGTTAGATGTATTGATCATTAATCTTGATAGCAGTCGTGCTACAAGCCAACATTTACTTGAATTGTGGTACGTAGCAACATAGGTTGCTTTTAATAATATGACGGTGTGCAGTTGTATCGCAACATTTTTTTGGGAAACTTTCTCCAACACAGTGATAGCCTACTTTAGTTATCAAACAAGGAAACAACCTCATAGACACACCCACATCATAACCCCCCTCATCCGTGAACTGAATTGCTACATTATTTTACACCTGGATTAAAAAATGAAACTATTATAATCAAATCCACTAAATACATAGGATCTTTTGTTGAAAGTACGGAGCATAAGCTCGTCTTTTTCACTGGCACAGTTCTTATTGGAAAATACAGCATATTTGCATCATACCGGCTATAAATAGTTGATGCAATTTGGTTTGTCCGATTTTTTATCTGTTTTTCTCGCTTTTTCGTGATTTAAATTCGGTCCGTGCCTGGTGTAAAAGGACCTTTAGTCCTCTTAGGAGGCTGAAAATCTCTGGAGCACTGTCACTGCCTTCCGCCATGTTTTCAACCAAAAAAAACCCACGTTGCATGCTATACCTGCATCTGGGAGACTGTTGCTAACTTTGGTAGATGCTGGATAGTGCAGAGTTTTTCAAAGCAGGGTAATCAAACACGGTATTAATGATAATTAACATTTGAAACTAACCATCAGCAATTTTACTGTGAAACTGTTTATCGTGAAACCCGCAACCGTTTGATCTGACATATACCACAAAACAGTCGTTGTAAAAAATTGTGTGAAAAACTGTGAAAATGAAGAAAAAATCTTCTTTTCATCACAGCACATCAAGCATAATGATTAAAACTAGTGTTGCCACCAACAACACCAAAGCACCGAGAGACAGTTTGCTACTCTGCTGATGTTCGTCTCTTTCTGCAGTCATTAACAATGCAGCTTTAAGTGAGCTTGTTAAGGCTCATTTACATGTCGTAAACAAGCCACCTTGCTCGTGTAAAAATGCAGCTTCCCTTCTGGCTGCAGAATGAACGCCTTACTGTTGGAAAACAGTGATATTGGCCTACGTAATTACAAAGAAAAGAACATGCTGCTTTGGTCTGAATCATTTTCCCCTTCCACAGTACAACAAAATGTTTGAATGTGAACATGGTCTTTTCAAGGTTCTACATGTTAAGTCATGTTTTACCTAGATGAACCAAGTAGGTGATTGTTTTGCTTGGTATTAACAAATTATTAAATTCGATTAGATTCATTAATAATACATTTTGTTAAACTCAAGGTAGGGTTGGCTGGTTGATTTTGCTGCTTGTATGTTATACGGCAATATTGCTGTGTGTTTGACGAACGTTTAGAGAGAGAGAGAGAGAGAGAGAGAGAGAATGTCTTGTCTGGACTTGTCCACCTGATGTTAATGGTGAGGCCTTCCTTGACACTACTTCCAGTAGGATAGAGTATGTTGCTTGACAGTATGCACAGTGCTTGCCAGAGCTACTGATCAAGTAGCTGGACATGAATGAGACAGACATAACCACTAATACGTTCATGAACCATCACTTAACTGTCAATACAAAGAGTATTGCCTGAAACGATTACTTTTATTGTAGGTTTAGATAATCATTATGGGGTCTTGGAGTATTGGCATGGAATCTACCTGTTCTGTCTTTCTCAAGTGTTTAAATGTGGCTAAAAGGAAAACAATACAATTAGATATAGCTAAGAAAGCTATTTAACCTCCTTTATCTGTTTATCCGTCTCTCGCTGTCTCTTATGCTGTTAGTGTTAGCTGTTATTCAACAGCTGACTGCTGCAGCTGTCCACTGTACACAGTAACAAACACACTCATCTTGATCTTCTCCTCATCAAATGTTTCTTTTTATTCATTGTGAAGAATAACCAAATGCTGCAACTCCACGGTGAGCATCATATCTAGTGGGGCAGAGGCATCCCATGTCACAAATATCACAACACAAAAAAACAATACAGTGTTTAGTGCCGTCTCGATAACTTGCCCAGTACAAAATCTAGCGAGGGCTCAAGGAAAATGGTCAAAGACTTATAGCAATTTGTGCATTATCAGGTTTTGAAATCCATATTGTTGCTGTCAATAAAACTCTTGAACACTCTAGACGGCCTGCACCCCATTATAATACATTAAAATATGAGGGTGACAGTTGACATTAATGAGAGCGTAGTGCCCCCACTCCCACCGACCTACTCACCCATCCGCCACAATCCACCTCCATTCAATGTTCTAGCAGTTGCTGATGACAGAGGGAGAGAGAGGGGGAAAGAGAGAGACTATTATGAGAAGGGGTGGGATGGGACTGGGAACTGAGAATAGCCCGGCATGGTGGGGGGCCCGCCTGTAGTGCAGGGCACAATCTATGTAGGGATGTCAGGAGAGAAATTAAAGATGGGTGGGGGGTGGTGCACTCAAGGTGGTCCTTGGGAAAGGAAAGACATATTCAGAGAAGGACGGGGACCCGTTTGCGAAAGGATCGCTTGGAGATGGAAACAAGAAGGGAATGATTTAGAATGCAGGGAGTGAGTTGGAAAAGAGCATTTAATGGTGTTTGTATGTACTATGCTTTTCACAACACTGTGTGTGCGTGCATGCGCATGTGTGCATGCCCATCTTGAGCCTTGCTGCATAGACTGGGGTGTGTTCTGGCTGTTTGTGATTGCTAGAGATCGTGCCATTCATTTTCCCAAATAACGCTCTGCAATCTGTGCTGCACTGATTCTCTGACATTCGCACTTGTGTGTGTGTGTGTGTGTGTGTGTGAGAGAGAGAGAGAGAGAGAGAGAGCATTGATTAAGTGGCACAGCCAGGCCACTGGGTCTGACACAAACTGTGCCAGACTAGACCAGGCCAGTCCCTGGTTGGCCCCAGAGAGTGTCAGCAGCACACAAGGTGACCAGCCAATAGGATTGCTGCCATCATCTCCAATCAGCCAATGGCGTGGCGGGGGAGAACTGCGAAGAGGCTAGAGACAGACTGGTAGCCACCCACCACTTTTATTTTCTTGCTATTTTTTTCCTATGGGTGGTGATGGAGGGAGAGCTATCAGGAGGAGGGTGTGGGAGAGAGAGGGTTGAATCACAATGACAATGGAGAGAAAATGACAAAAGGAAGGAAGGGTAATGAAGCAGAGTGAGACAGATGATTGCAGCCAGAGATGGCAGCCAGACATAACATTTGGCTGAGGCCTGGTAGGTTTTGTGGCATGCAGTGTGACATGCAGTAATAACTCAGAAGGCAGTTGACATCACACAGTGTGATAGGCCTTCTGCTGAGTGGACCCAGTAAAAAAACAATTTGACGTGTGGAAGAAAATATAAATTAATCAAAATAAACAAATCTATAAATATAATCAAGAGTAATTCTTAATCAGGGATCTGCATTTTATCCACTTGGTTGTTTACATTGATTTCAAAGTCTTCAAATGTGACACCCGGTCTTCATTGAGTCTGATCGTGCTCTTCCCTAAGAAAATGCCATTATTTGTGCGGTGGTGGTATCATAGCATATATCCCAGATGGATCACAAGTCTACCCAATCCTATTACTGGCAATTTTTTTTTTTGCAGTTGCAATCACAAATGTAATTTTAGATATGCTGTGTATTACTGTCAGAATGACAGAAACACATGTCAGGTTTCATGCTTCTCAATTGTTGTTATGATCCCAAAGTGGTTGTTGTGTACAGTGTAGTATCATTGATCATTTCCGTTTTCTAGAGCTCCACATTTTATAATTCAGAAAGGCCATTCATTTACATTTACATACCATACAATACCATTCCTATTGGTTCTCACTGCATCCCTCTGCCACATCTGCAAAGCCTCTCACCTTGCTCAAAAAACATGCATGCACACCAAGAGTGAAATGTTCAAGATGGCTGACTATCAGCTACTTCTAAAAACAACCACACTTTTAAATGTGAAAGTTGTAACCTGTGGTTCACTATTTTCAAGTAAACTTTTCGACAAATGTGTTACTTTTTTGTAAGTCGCTTTGGATAAAAGCGTCTGCCAAATGCTCTAAATGTAAATGTAAACTCTGGAAATACATTGGCATAAACATACATGTTAAACCGGCTTCATGTATATTAAAAATAGCGATACTTTATTAGTTGAAGACCTATAATTACACTCTGAACAACAGAAGTTTAACCTGCATCAATAGAATTGCAAAGTGGTGGAGCTGATTGATGGTTCTGGAAGCAAAAATCTGGAAGAAAAGATAATAAATTAATGATATAACATACAACCGTGGGAGGCTCCTCGATTATGTAGTTTGTGTTGCACTGTGTGGTTTATGGAAAAATACCATATGGAGGAAGTTCAGGAATAACCTCGTTCCCAGGCTTTCTCAGCTCAGGAGTGGCAGAAAAATAACAATTTTGACTGTGATTGGTTGATTATTATTGCAGTGATCAATGGGTCAAGTAGTAGTCTTACCCACAAAGTTAGTTACCGTGGCTTTTTTTTTACATTTACATTTGACATTTGGCAGACGCTTTCATCCAAAGCGACTTACAAGTACATTTTTCTCACACTAGTTCAACACAGTAGTTCAAAATTGTTAGTAATGATGAATCGAGGAGAGTGCCACATATATTTGAGTTATACAAATGCAATGTAACAGAAAAGTTGCAATGTTGAAGTGGGGTTTTTACATTTGGCACCAAGACAATCTGATATAGCCCCAGCCACTTTTCAACGCTATGATTCATAAATTAACATAATCATAATCCCACAGAACAACATATGAAGGTATTGGATATTGGGCAGTGTTGGAGAATAATATAAACTCTGCCATTCTGTTATCATCATGAGGAGACCTTGAGATGGACCAGTGGTGCCTAATGTTGCTGCCTGAAGTCCACCATACAAATGAACCCTCGAACACCCGTACAACACTGGAATGCCTGACTTGGGAGGACTGCTTGACCTGGTACCAAACGATAGCCAGAACCTTGCATTGTCTAGCTAGTGGAACATCTTCTCTGTCACTTGGCGAGCCAGCCAGGAGGGGAACAGGCCCTCATCGGCTTCGGTCAACAAGTGCACCATAGGCCAAAGGTAAGCAGAACCTTTCGAAATCTGTATTAATGGTAAATGGACTGCATTTATATAGTGCTTTACATTTGCCTCACATTCATCCATTCATACACCAACGGCGGTGTCAACCATGCAAGGTAACAACCAGCTCGTCAGGAGCAGGTGTCTTGCTCAGGGATACCGCGACAATTAGCTAGACGGAGCCAGGGATCTAACCAGCGACCTTCCAGTTGCCAGACAACCGCTCTACCCACTGAGCTACTGTCGCCCGTATTAGTGTTGACCGAGGACGGTGTGGTATGTATCAGTGGTTGGTTTGGACCCTTCTCCTCCTCAAAATAACCTACACATTGATAGAGATAAGTTAAAGTAATAATTGCACAGACGGGAAACGGCAGAGAACCAAGTCATCGCTGAGACGTTAACACCATAGAGACTAAAAATTGGACATTGGCCAAATGAAATTGTAGAGACGCTGTCGCAGAGACAGATAACCATCATAGAGACGCTGCTGTAGAGGCAGACCTCCAAATTAAAAAGTCGTCATACAGACGCTGTCGCAGAGTATACAGTCCAGGGTAAACCAGCGCTGGGGACTCTGTCCAAGAGTTCAGGGAAATTCCCCCCTCACCAAACTGAGGAAGTGGGACCCACCCTAAAGGACTCTGCAGGAGTGCGGTAGTTAAGGCATTGTCTAACAAACCAAGTGATGCATGTGTACCATTAGTAAAAACCACCACTGGGTACCTTGTAATTATTGAAAATTATTTCTGGCAATTCTTCTGAACAATGTTAATCCTGAAATGACAGTACAGGCGCCTCTAGTAGCCTCTTGTAGAGGCCCTTTGGTCAGTGACCACAGGTTGATTATCTCTCCATTTAATCTGCTGGGAAGGGATCTAATGTACAAGCTAGGTTGTTCATTCACATTCGGAAGTGATGGGTTCACCTTGAAAATGCCAACCACTAATGCTGTAATGCTTTGTGATAAACTGGTAGCATTTGACAATATATTATTTTAACATGGACTGTTAAGTTATTTTCTGACTGGACTCATCACCTGCCCCCCTCACATACATCCACAGGATAAGCACCCTGTTGTGTCTCCATCACTGGCACATGACTGCACGGGTAGCTGTGGCGAATGACTCTGTCTCCATTCCTCCACATTTGAAATCCATACCACAGATGGGATTTATTGATTGTAACCCATACACGCATCCTGCAACAGGCCAGTATGGAAGGCTGGATAGTCGATGACGGGTAAGATCCCACCTTGAAACCCCGGGACAACCTAAGGCAGGCACAGTCACAATCACAGTAACTCAATCATGAAGTGACCATCACAGGAAAAGCCGTTTGGGTTGAGAGGTGGAGAAGGGACAGGTGTCAGACAAGCCAGCTGACCTTAACTAGAGCACATCTGGGTTTTCTATTCTACGTGTATTTTTTTCTAGTGAAACCCCTATGTTGTATACATAACTTTGGTAAACTTGGCAACAGCGTGGTTTCAAAGCAGCTGATACTAAACCCATATCACATTCACAGTTTTGGCTTCAAATTTACTGGCTGCAATTTCCCTTCCTACTAGATTGGATGTAGTTAATGTTAAAAGGGCATAGCACCTCCTATTGAATATTGGCATTAAGAATAGGTGTTACCACCTTAGGCATAGACGGTTTGTCATCGTATAGCATTATCAGCTAGCACTCTTCCATTTCATGGTATGTCTCATGTTGGTCCTAATGGAGGTCTTAAGATACATAATGGTGTGATTTTGTATTCTTGGAGTACAACAAACTGTACAACAAACTGTGATAAATATGATGTGTTAAATAAATGTATAGCTCTTGTCTGATGTAATTTTAATGCCAATCTATTACACTCGCTCCTTAAGGATGTGCATGGTCAAGACCGTTGCGCAAGGGGGTTGCAGCATGGTCACCATATTTGCCAACAAAAATAGAAAAGCACAAAAAGGTCACATCCCAGGAACCGTTGAAAGAGCCTTAAAGATAAAATGGCTAAAATCAATCAATCAATCAATCAATCAAAAGGGCAATTACATGGTTGCAACACCAATGGACAGTTAAAAGAGGTGAGATTGAGGGATCAGCCCTAAAGCAACTAAGATGAGCTAGCTGCATATGTGGGCCTCACATCTGTCTATTAGTGTTTGTACCAACAGGTGTGGGCAGCCACCTGTTGAGACGAGCCACCACCTACTGGACCATTACTCCAGGTTATGGGCTGGGTCCACATCTTCAAACAAAAGAGGTCCCAGCCAAAAGTAAAGGGATCAAAAAAGATCCTAGCTGCCACCTCAACCACAGTCCAGGGAGACATGATCGGACCCTGGGTACATCGCAGCCATTGCTGCCCAGCAACAACACCTGATAGATTTCTGGCCGAGATACAGCACCATCCGACCGAGATCCAGGACGACACATCAACCACGGCACCCATCCCCAACGACGCCACTCCCCTCTTACCCACCGACACCCCACAGGAATCACCCCCACCAGACCCTCCCCCGACGGCCTACGATTCACTGCCCTTGGCCTATGTCCCCATGTCCCACAGCACCCATCCACTGACCCCACACCCCCAACCTGCAAAGTCATCTGGACTGTCACCACTGCAGCGATTCCGACCCCATGGAACACCCCTGTGAGTACATCCGAGTCCGAGTCCATCCCGCCAGCAATGAGTGAAGTCTGGGAAGTATGTAGTGGTAGCCAATAGGATTGCCGCAGTCACAACCTCAGTGAAACAGGGAGAACTCAAAGCTATTTAGGGGATGGTTATGGTTCCAGGTGTACTTGAATACTCTTCCCCCGACCGACGGACTGTGTTGCCATACATTAGTGTTTGACTTTGGTTGAGTGTGTTTTTGTATAATTTGATTGCTCCTCTCCACAGGTTTGAATCAAAAACAGCATTTTCTGCATTATTCTCATATTCAATACATATAGTGCAATGTTCTTTGATTGATTCATGATGAAATAATTGATTTTATCAATGTTCAGAATTGCGTGCTACAACTGACCCCACTATATTTTGACTGTTCTTCTGATGATATTGTTCTTGATTGATTCTGATTTTTGATGATATCGATCCCTCCCATTGTTGTGTAACCCTCCTATTATTCTCTGATGATTGTGACCGTTAAAGTCACAAAGGGGGGAATGTTGGAGAATAATATAAACTCTGCCATTCTGTTATCACCATGAGGAGGCCTTGAGACGGAACAGTGGCGCCTAACGTCCCTGCTGTGATCATGGGAGAGATATGTAAGCATCTAGAGTCCACCATATGAAGTAACCGTTGAGCACCCAATCGCTAAAACTGGAATGCTTGACCTGGGAGGACTGCTTGACCTGGGACCGAGAACATTGAATTGTCTCGTCAACCAACGAAGGTACTAGGAGTAACATTATTAAGCTGTTATCAGCAGATGATGTGTAAAGATGCCATGTGTAAAATGTTTAAACCCTCCCAATGTATAGAAGTGGATATAAGCACAGACTCAGCCCAAGCCCAAACTTCCGAGAAGAGTGAACAAACTCGGTGGTTGTGTTGCCGTGTTGCCGTCGTGTCAATAAACCTTCTACTCTGCTGAATCCTCCGAGCCTGTGTATCGTTTTCTTTAAACTAGCTTTTAAAAGTATAGTTAATTAGTCAGATCCTGACAAACTGAGACCTTCACGGTGGAACATCTTCTCCGTCAACCGGAGGATATCTGGGATGATGATGTTGAACGCCGAGCTGAAGTCCACAAACAGGATCCTGGCATATGTCCTTAATAATAATAAATAAATCGCAGGACATTGGTCCTTTTATTAGCCACACAGAAATACACACTACAATGCACGCTGTGAGCGGCGACACATACACACACATGCATTTTACAGTGGCCGGTGCATTTATCCCATCCTAGCCGTCCTCCCCCAGGGGAAGCCAGGAGCAGTGGGCAGCCATCAGCATGGCGCCCGGGGAACAAGTCCAAGTGCTCAGTCCCGTCCTGGTCAGGAACAGGACCGAAGAGCAATCTGTTCTTCTGCATGTTTTTGTTGTGGGGTTCTATGGGGGGAACCCGGGTGAGCACTGGGAGAACATGCAAACTCCACACAAAAAGGCCCGGGAAACAGCCCCGACATGTTGCACCATGCTGGACTTGAACCCACAACCTTCTTGCTGTGAGGCAACAGTGCTACACATTGAGCCACCGTGCCATGTCCTGGGGCCTGCGATGTCATTCAGGTGGGTCAACACTGGCTTTCAAGGATTTCATGACCACAGACGTCAGGGTGAGGGGTCTATTAATCATCAAGTCATTTAATCCAGTGATGGAGGGTGACCTGGATGATTGTGGAGCATTTGACGCAGGAGGGAACTTCACACAGCTCCAGGGATCTGTTGAAGATCTGTGTGAAGATGGGGGCCAACTGGTCAGCACAGACTTTCAGTTAGGAGGGAGACAATCTGGCAACGAGTGGCTGGATAACCGGGGAAGACACACCGTC
>OMKP01067694.1:0-10347 GCA_900302375.1 Bathygadus melanobranchus | reverse complement strand
TAGGGCTAGGCTTGGTATAGAGTTAGGGTTAGTATAGGGTTAGGGTTAGTGTATGGCTAGGGTTAGTATATGGTTAGGGTTAGTATAGGGTTAGGGTTAGTATAGGGCTAGGGTTAGGGTTAGGGTTAGGGACAGGGTTAGGGTTAGTGTAGGGCTAGGCTTGGTATAGAGTTAGGGTTAGTATAGGGTTAGGGTTAGTGTAGGGCTAGGGTTAGTATATGGTTAGGGTTAGTATAGGTTTAGGGTTAGTATAGGGTTAGTATAGGGCTAGGGTTAGTATATGGTTTGGGTTAGTATAGGGTTAGGTGGTGGGTTAGGGTTAGTATAGGGCTAGGGTTAGGGTTAGTATAGGGTTAGGGTTAGTATAGGGCTAGGGTTAGTATAAGGATAGGGTTAGTATAGGGTTAGGGTTAGTATAGGGCTAGGGTTAGTATAGGGTTAGGGTTCGTATAGGGTTAGGGTTAGTATAGGGCTAGGGTTGGTATAGGGCAAGGGATAGTATAGGGTTAGGGTTAGTATAGGGTTAGTAACCCCCACAGACGAGGACAAATAAAAGACAGTTACGATGTATAAACCAAACTTTATTTCGCTTCTGATCAAAGGTACAGACAGTAAGGAAGTGTCCAGTGTTTGTGTGGAACACGTATTACCAACCGTATCGCTAACTCTGGTCCTGAGGGCATTTCAACACCAGTTACAAAGGCCAAGATATCACCTCCCCAGAGTCCCCTGCCTACCCTCTCCACTCCCTCACCTCCACCCCTCTATGGACTGAAGATAATACTGCTTCTGTTACAGCAAAACTGCTCTGGGGGCCCGGGACAAAACAACACATCTCTTTGGCAACTATAGACAGACAGGAAATCTCCTTTTATAATGCCTTGGTTTTTTTTTTTTTTAAACTCATCCACAGTTACAATACATCAACATTTTAGAAAGAAAGGAAAGTATTTTGATGTTGTAATGGGAAATAATGTCAACCAACAGTGTTCTAGATGGTTCTATGCTAACCAATTACAGAAGATTAAAGCATTTCCAGGGACAAACACATAAAACGATACAAGGTGGTCCGAGAGACAAGCGTTCCCAGACATCGTCCAGTGTTCTTGTTCATTGCTTTTTCCTCTTCTACAATTCCACGAGTGCCGGGAAATAGCAGCCAGGTTGATTTTTCCACTCAAAAAATCCCTTACATCCATAAAAACAGATACAGAACACAAGTAGTCGACACGGTGATAGTGACTCCAGATTATCTAGAACAGAGCAACCTGCTAAAACATACCAGGCCCTCCCAAGTTTTCTTATTTTCAAATGGTTGCACTCGGATATGCCCCAGTAAACGATATTCTATGAAACAATGTTCTATTAAAAGGTTCTCTGCTACTTTTTTTTTTGCTGTAATCTTTATTCGTTTTTGTCAGATTAAGCCACTTGCGCCTCTTAACATACAAGACAAAGACTCTATTCCAACTGTACGCTTGGCTTCTTAATAGAAAAGGTTTGAAACAAAGTCAGTGTAGCTAATATACAGCAGGTCGTTGTGGTGTGGAAAGGCCAGGCAATAGTCCCCAGTTCTATTAAAAAACTGATCATAACGGTATGATACGGTGAGGTGATTTAGACACAGAATGCTTTAGTGTCGCGGACAGACTAAACTCGTTGACGTAATCAAACATTGCTATCAAACATCCTTACTGTACTGTATATCACATGGCGCAAACATATTCCAATGTATGATTGTTCTCAGGAAAAACAGACGTTGCTAGGTGACCAGGTGTCCAGATATGTCTCTTAGTCTCTTATGGAGACTGTGACTTTGTTGGAAACTGAAGCAACCTTGAACGAGAGTGGCATTTTCAAATCCCTTATTAGACACAGGTCTTCTGCTGCTCCATAGTTCATAGTACAGTGTGTGTGTGTGTTCGTGTGTGAGAGAGAGAGAGAGAGAGAGAGAGAGACTGACAACTCTTTGTCTCCATCATGTGGTAGAAAGCATATGAGATTCATTGAAACAGTACAGTTGTAGGTCGTGATATTACTACTACAATAAAACATCCATTGTCCAAGCAGGATGAGCTTTATACAGTCATGCTGTACTAAGCGGTACCCCTGTTAACCTTTCCTTTTAGGTTTTGGGTGTTGGGGTTTGGGGTTTGATTCCTGTTTCCTGAAATTGCCCCAAGTAGACGTGGTGTATTACTTCTGATACCTCAAGGATTTTCAGGAATATCCACGTTGACAAGATAACAGAGTTTCTCAAAAAATGAAAGAGATCCACAGATGCCATGAACAGTCCTGTTCCATAGTTGCTCCTTGATCATAGAAAATCACAGTCAATGTTTACTGTCTGTGTGATGTGTGATTTGTATTTAGAGTTTTACTTGCCTTACCTGAAATCCCTGGCTGGCTAACCCTAACTCTGGCTCATAATAATAACTAACTATTAATCAAATGCGCAATGGCTTTCAAAGATCCTTCCTTAGATTATGTCTTTTTCTTCCAAAAATAAACAGAATCGCGTCCCATCCTCAGACCTGGTTTAAATAATTTATTTTTCTTTACACACACATATCTTTTTAATTATTTTGTAAACCACATATATATATATATATATATATATATATATATATATCACTATACTCTTTTCTCAATAATTTAATTTAAAAAGAATGAGCTGACCTCCATCCCGGTGAGGATGTGGAAGTGTCGTGAAAGAGGCAGCGTCTGTGAGTGTAAAACCTGGCCCAGCTCAAACTAAATGCTCTCTAAACTGAAGACCCCATAGGCTCGCTTGTCTGGTCTTCGTAGGGTTGCTGTCGGTCCTTCCCCGGCACATTTTATATGTATTCGTTTAACGCTGTGACACTCCTGTCCAAAGACGCCGTCCTCCCTGTGGGACAGCATAATGACAATACTAAATCAGAATAAGAAGCATGTTTTGTCACTCAGAAAAATCCTCGTCATTTAGATTTAGGTTTAGATAATTTAGAACATTTTTGCTATATCCTCACTTTTGGAGCAGTCATGTTCATGTTTAATTTCTGTTCAGGCAAAAGTAATTTAGCAAGAACTTATGTCTGTAGAGAACAGCATTTATCTATTGCTTTGTGAAGGGTCCTACCTCATGCCGAGTCCACGTCAGAATCCGACACGTGCGTGATGGAGAAGCGGGACACGCTGGAGGGCGAGACAGTGAAGCGGGAGAATTTGGCGGGGGGCTGTGGCTCTGGTGGCGTGGGGGCGGAGCGTGGTGGGGGAGGGGAATCAGACGCCATCTTGGATGTGGGCAGAGGCAGCAGGGAGAAGTCGTCCTCCCACTCGTAGCCGATACCTAACAAGACGGGACACGCTGATGGGTTAGGAGGAAACTGGACTAGTTGGAGTTTCACTATGGGCCGGTTTCCTGTACAGGGAGGAGACCTATCCAATCCCTGAGGTTGAAATTCATTTGGAATGGAAAATGCTCTAGAATTTGACAGGCAGTACTGCAGCAAGCTACAAAGCTACAGAATGATCAGCAATGTCTTCCCTTAATCACCATAACACAGCACAGATTTGAGTTAAATTGGTCACATATGTACTCGACCAAGATCTTATATTACATTGACAGTTATTTTGACATTTTAACTTACTTTCTTCCGAGACGTTCCCATCCGAGGAGTTGTCTGAAAGGGCCTGAATGCTCTCCTGGTGTCTGCTCAGTGAAGTTCGACCTTCCTCTCCTGAGAGAAAGTCGTGCTCAACCAACTCCTCGGTGGGACTTTCCTAGTGGTACCAAAGACAAGGGAAACAGCAACAAAGGTCATGAAAAAGCAGTGATCGCAACATTGCTCATTACTCAAAAAAGACAAAGCAAGATCTGATGGCGGAATTGGAATTCACCTGATCAAACAGATAGACAGTGACATCATCAAAGAAGGACACAACTTTCGTCTTGTGTTCCAAAGCTTCATCCATGGCCCCTGTGGTAATGAGGCTGGTAACCTTGAGGAGGCTTCTCAGGTTGTGGGCGTCGCTGTTGTCGCTCACGATGACGGGCACGGTGTAGCACTCCTCCTCACTCTCTTCCCCGCCACTCTGCTCCTCCATGCTGTATGTGCGCAGCTCCTCGTCCGACTCATCGCTGTCGTCCGAGTCGGCGTCCTCCTTGTCGGCGCACTCTGCATCGCCAGGGGCTACCCGGCCCTTTGTCGGGGGCAGTGAAGGGAGTGGACCAGAGGGAGGCGGGGGGGAGGAGGAGGAGAACCGACGGGTGTTACCAGAGTGCTGCAATGCCACCACCTTGTCCTTGGCTAAGGTGTGAGAGCTTTCGCTGGAGTCCCCGGCAAGCCCACTGTGTGTATTCTCAGCTTCTTCTGCTCTCTCTGAATCATGGTGGGAGTCTTTGCTGCACACTGCTTCTTGTTGCTCTGCCCTGATCCGCTCCCCACCGAGAGCGTCAAGAGCTTCCTCCATGGCTCCCACCACTTCTGCCACCCAGTCCCCCAGGGAGGAGTTCTCATCTTGGGAGGGCCATTCTTCCAACTCGGCCAACTCTGACTCAGAGGACTGAAAAGATCCCTCCATGTGGTCATCCTCCTCTATGCACAAGAGAGTTGTTGCTTCATTAGGTTCTATGTTCATCTGAAGTTGGACATCTTTGTTTTGTTTTGAAAGGGCCTCACGGTCCTCCAATTCTTCCTCCCTCGTGTCATGTTTTACCATGCACTCAGTTTCTGAAATGATTTCCTCATCTCGGCCTGTCTCAAGAGGTTCATCCCCCTCATCCCTGGATAGTCTCTCACTCTCGTAGTCGGAGAAGTAGGCAGAGTCTCTGTAAGGAATCTTTTTACTCAGTGGAATGAGAGTGTTGTCCCCAGTCTCTGAGAATTCTACAGATTCATGTTCACAGACTGACTGTTTAATATCTATCGGGACTGCATCTGCCCTTACCCCCTCTTCCTCCAGTTCCTCTTCCTCATCCAGACTGGGATAGAGGGTGGGTTTCACCTCAGACTGGTCACGGGGCTCATGAGGCTCTTTGGGGACAAACTCTGGACTCTCGTTGTTCTCTGTGTCGTAGCCGCTGTCCATCGCCCGGGGAGAGCTGGTGGGTTTGGTGGCTGCAAGGATGAAGCCGTCACAGGACCCACCCACAGACAGGAGCTCCATGGAGTCCATTGAATCAGGTGTTCCGATCTGCTTCTGCAGGGACTTGAGGGCAGGCGAGGTTGTCAGCTCGCTGGATTCATCTGCAAAGATACCAGAGGTGACATCCGTGATGTCGTCTGTGGTGTCATTGCCGTCGTCGTCGTCACTGCAGTCAAGGATGTCAATGAGGCTGACGCTGGAGCCGCATCGATCCACCCCACTGTCTACCGTCAGACTAAGCTCTGACTCGGTCTCTGTCTGAGTAACATGTGCATTCTCTGGCTTCTCCAAGCTGGCATTGGCCGTTGTTGGTATGCAAACCTCTGCTACGTATTTGATGTGGTTCGCTGAGATGTCTGTCTTTTCTGTGCTGTCACTTGCAGAAAGGTCAATGTATGGCTCTTGGATGTTCATTGTCTGTGTGACTTTGTCAGGGTTTATTGAGGCATTTTTGATGACAACAGGTCCACCAGGAGCAGGGGATAGATTGACCAGCTCCTCACTGTTTGGAATCTCAATGACCTTGTCTCTGACATAATCATCAGGGTCATAGTTTCTTACCAGCAAGCCTGTAAGTGGGTCAATGAAGTGGGAATGACAGCAATCACTAGGTACAGGCAACTGGGTATCCCCTTCATGGCACAAGTAGATGTAGGCATCGTCGGAGGGCGCTACTGTGTGGTGCGTGCAGGCACTGTTGTCTTTGGCCTGGCGGGGCTCAAGGTACTCAATGGGTTTAGGCAGAGAATGGAAGGCCAGACTGTTTTCCTCTGGCCAGGAGTCCTCAATGTCTGTACTGGGCATTGTGTAATGGAAGTCCACATAAGAGTCCTGCCTGCAGCTGTGGCTAGCCCGTCTATGTCTGCTCAAGCCACCATGGCCATGTTTGGCGGGCCACGTATTACAGCTGTGCCTCTCCAAGAATACGTCCCCCTCATCTTCTTCATCCTCCGTGTCACTATCCCTGTGTCCGATGAACCGAGCCCCGCCCGTCTCCATGTTGATGCTGAGAGAGTGGCTGCCATGCCTGGTGTGGCTAGTGTGGCTTGGCATGGTCTTCCGCAAGGAGCCCATCATGTCATAGTAGCCCCCAGTGACGTTCTTGCCAATGATGGAGCTCTGGCTAGAGTCCACGTAGGGGTCACCGTAGGCCTGCTGAGGTGAAGTATTGAAAGAGGGGGGTAATCGAAGCGGGTGCTCTAGTTCCCCCAGGGCCTGACGGAGACTCCTGGACCCCCAGCTCTCCTGCAGCGGTTCCACTGGGGGGTCATCGACTCCCATCAGGTAATGCTGATCTATGCCTAGCGGGGGTGAAGGTTCATAATAGTAACCCCCGTCTCTGTCTTTATATGAGACGTAGTGTCCAGAGACCCAAGGTGTCAGTGGGCTGCTGTCTGACACTTGGCCAAGTAAGGGCTCCATTGTCAGCGAGATAGCTGGGCTCGAGTCCTGCGAGTCATACAGGTCGGCTTTGTGGATGTCAGCTGACCAATAGGACCCCATGTTGTTGGCTTGCGAGGGACAGGACATGCATTCCCCTGATTCAGCACTTCCGGTAAGGAAGCTTCCACTGCTGCCTTGGTAGTCAGGGCTGTAGGAGCACATGGTGTAGTCCAGCTGGATGTTACAGTCCACCGGCTCTTCGATGCGGATATAGTACTCACTGCCTAACGAGGGACTATGGGCACTAAGGACAGGCACCACCCCTGGAGCGCGGTGGTGCTTGGTTTGGTAGTAAGAAGGTGAGGACCCTATTCCCTCCATGGGACACCCACCCACTATGCCCCCCGGTGGATAGAATTCATCGTGGCAGCGGTGGCCGGCGTGACCCAGGGTAGTGGAATGGGCCGTGGGTTGGTAATTCTGCTCTGCTCTTGCCTGCTCCCACTTGTACTCAAAGTTGAGGCCGTGGCTGGTCTCCGTCACTGTCAGTATATCGTCGCCGTTGTCCGAGTGGTAACCATCGCCTGTCCCCGAGAACTGTTCCAGCAGAGGGAAGGACGAGACAGAGGAGGAAGGCAGAGGGTGATGGTCGGATGGGACGGAGGTGCTGTGGGTATGGCCGTGGTGTCCTCCTCCAGTGTTGGGACGCATGGAGTTCCAGCGCCGCTCAAAGTCCTCCTCCACCTCACTGGCTCCTTTGGCGCACAGGTAGCTGAGCAGAAGGTGGACCTCCTCAGCCGTGGGTCTCTGGTCGGGCTGGAGCCAGCAGAACTGCATGACTTCGTACCTGGAGAACACGCAAACACATGGAAAAGTATAAAGGCATGTATGTATGTATGTATGTGTGTATGTGTGTGTGCCTGTGTGTGTGTGTGTGCGTGTGTATGCGTCTACATTGGTCAAGTGGTAGCAGTGTACACGTGCATAGCTCACCAGCGCTCGGCCAGTGGCACCTTGAGCAGTGGCTTGGCCAACTTCAGCTGCTGCTCCTTGATGGTGTAGCTGAGCACCTGTCTGTCAGAGTAGTGTCGGTAGGGCTGATTGGCCAGCTCAAACAGCTCCCAGATGGTCACCCCCAGGGACCTGCAGGACACCGCTACATCTCAATTCTCGGTTCAGGCTGTGTCGAGGCATTTCTTAAAAAGGCAGGTCTGGAGCCATGGTTGTCGTGAAATCAATGGACAGTTGGCATTCCTAACATTTCTCAGCACCTTGAATTTCCCGTCTGGGATTAATAAAGCACATCTTATCGGTAACACTTTACAATAAGGGTACATTCATTAACCATTCATTAACATTCATTAATGCAGTAATAAGCCTTCATTGACAGTAATCATTTACTACTAGTTCATGTAATGTGTGCATGTTAACTAAGGTATTCATTTATATGTTATTTAATCAGGTTAAGGTTAACCCTAACCCTAACCCACTACCCCTCACCCCTATGCCAATGCTATATAATAATGCTTATTACTGCATTAACTCCCTCTTTCGACAAATGTGTTACGTTTTTGTAAGTCGCTTTGGATAAAAGCGTCTGCCAAATGCTCTAAATGTGAATGTAAATGTAAATTAATGTACCCTTATTGTAATCTTATTTTATGATGGCATTATGTTGACTCTGAAAACCTTCAAAACGTTAACTTAGCAGATGTGTGTGGTACGTGTGTGTGTGTGTGTGTGTGTGTGTGTGTGTGTGAGGTGACGCGTGTCCTACCAGATGTTGCTCTGCAGGGTCTGATCAGCCATCAGCAGGTTGCCGTGGACCTCGTCCACCAGCTCCGGGGCGATCCAGCGCAGCGGCACATGCACCTGGTCCGACGTCACGTGGTAGTCGTCCTGGAGTCAGAAGGAGGCAGATTCAGAAGGAGGAGGACTCAGAAAGAGTCGGAATCAATGATGTCAACAAAAGGAATCGTTGTAATGAACAGTAATAAATGACTGAAAAGTGTGTGTGCGTGCATGTGTGCGCGTGCGTCAGTGCGTGTATGTGTGTGCATGCGTGCGTGCGTGTGTTACCCTGTATTTTGTGTGGGCCAGGCCGTAATCTCCGATTTTCACTGAGACGTCAGCTGTCAGCAGGCAGTTCCTCAGAGCCAGGTCACTGGAGGTGGAGAGAGGGGGTGAAGCCAACAGGGAGATCGAGGACGTGAGACTTAAAGACTTAACGTGTGTGTGTGTGTGTACGAACACCTACCCCAAACCCGATGAGGAGCGATCATCCCCCTGCAACAAAATCACTGATGCTGGAGTGTATGAAGATCACTCAGGCAGCACCAGGATATTGTTCCAGGGAGCAATCAGTAAGCAGATCCCAAAGAATCTTCACATCAGGAACCACAGTAATATTAAACCTCTATTCAATCTCACAGATGCAAAATAGTCCTCATTGGTGGTGGTGTTACCTGTGCGTGAAGTTATGCTTGTGCAGGTGTAGCAGTCCTGAGGCGATGTCGCAGGCCATCCTCTGCAGGACCAGGGGCTCAGGGGTGATGGATTCAGTCGCCCTGCAGCTCCGCAGGTAGCCTTTCACATCCCCCTGGGCAACAGACAGCACAAGTGTTGGTTCAGAGAAGTAATTCACCATTTTTGGAAGTCATACATCTTCTGGCCAGCAGAGGGCAGCCACGTATGTGCATTGTAACGCCGCTTGCAAGACCTCTGATACGAACGGGTTTTACAACCCCTGTGGTCACAACACTGAGCCTTAGCAAGTTGTAAATGGCAAGGGTTAGCTCATCACATTAAAGTTTTTATTAGCTTTAATCTGATCCACCCCCGCTCCGTGGGGGTTATTTGTTTGTTAGCTCATGGTGGTGGTGGTGGTGGTGAACCTACCAGAGGGCAGAACTCCATCACCAGCAGGTAGGGGGTGACCTCGGTGCGCTGGGCCAGGCACTGTAGCAGTGCTGAATGATGCAGGGCCCTGCGGACACACCAGAGCACACAAGGACACACACACACACACACACACACACACAGAAGAGCGATGTCAGCAACGTCAAATGCTTTTTTGTTGTTAAATGTCAGCGACCACCTCACATGAGGTCTGAATGGAAAGGGATATGAAAAGGCCATTCAGGACGTTGCAAATGGCTGCTTAGGAAAAGTGAGAGAGCGAAGAGGAGGAGAGAGAGAGAGAGAGAGAGGAGGGGAGAGAGAGAGACAGAGAATGAATGGGGAGAGGTTTAATATCTAATCTCGTATCCCAGCTATCTCGGGGGTCTGTGTCATAAAAGGACCCGGGGAGTATGTACGAGTAGTTTGTATGTACAACGTATTTGTTTTTATTTCACACTTGCTTCGGCAATGTAAACGTATGTTTCCCATGCCAATAAATGCATTGAATTAAATTGCATTGAGTGGGTGGGAGGTGAGTGCTATATTGGACCTAAGTGAATAATTCGAAGAGAGTATAGAGCTGACATAGGCACAAGAGAAGAGAGACAGAGAGAGAGAGAGAGACAGAGAGAGAGAGAGACCGAGACAGAGACAGAGAGAGAGAGAGACAGAGAGAGAGAGAGACAGAGAGAGAGACAGAGAGAGAGAGACAGAGAGAGAGAGAGACAGAGAGAGAGAGACAGAGAGAGAGACAGAGAGAGAGAGAGACCGAGACAGAGACAGAGAGAGAGAGAGACAGAGACAGAGACAGAGAGAGAGAGAGACCGAGAGAGAGAGAGAGAGAGAGAGAGACAGAGAGAGAGAGACAGAGAGCCTGATCACCTGTACGGCTGAGCTTCCTCCAGGAAGTGCATCTGCTCCTGGACGCTAGCA
>OMKP01067693.1:6921-18660 GCA_900302375.1 Bathygadus melanobranchus | reverse complement strand
AGCTTATGTAGCATCTTATCCTGGCTACCTGCTGTTGTACAGTAAGGAACCAATTTTAAGCTTGTAAACTTGTTCTATTGAAGTGGCAACCAGGAATGCTTGTAACTTATTCTGTTCTAATAGTACTTTACCTTTAGCGATATATTGTTGTCTCCCTCTTTCGACAAATGTGTTACTTTTTGTAAGTCGCTTTGGACAAAAGCGTCTGCCAAATGCTCTAAATCTAATGTAAATGTAACATAAAACACTAACACCACAATTTTCAGGACAGGGCATGAGTTTTTCCCCAGCGGTTCTCCAGCATTTAGTTGGTACTTAGACTGTTGGATTGACATATAAAATATTGCACCTGGAATTTCTAGGCATATTCTCTCCAGAATAGGGATGCCGTTGTCACAGTGGTGTGCTTGGAGAGCAGCAGGGACATGAAGGAGAGGACCCAAATGCAGACGACGGAGGCAAACAGGGATAGTTTAAAAAGTTCATATTAAACAAAAGCAAAAGCGTACAGTTCAGACATGGGAGGCCAAGGAAACAGGATACAGAGCATGGGAACAACGGCGATCAAAAAGCAATGACAAAAACACATATCACTACACATGACAAGACAATGAACGGACAAGGGAACAAAGGAAGTGCACTGGTATATATAAGGAGATGCATGTGGGGAGATTAACGAAGAAGCACACATGAGGGGAATGAAGTGATTCAAAGTCATGAGGGCATCTGGTGGACTGGTGGGGAATGACAATAACAATTAAAGGAGCAGGACAGGAAAACAAACACAGAGACACTTTTATGCATATACATGCCAACTAGAAGGTTGTTGGTTCGATCCCCAGCTCCCCCTTAGCTAAGTATCGAGGTGTCAATGAGCAAGACACCTAACCCTAACTGCTCCCGACAAGCTGGCTGTTGCCTTGTGTGTATGAATGGGTGAAGCCTAAAAAACAGCTGTAAACAAGCTATATTAAAGGACTTTGCCTACTCCGGCCAGTTCACAGACCACACATTTAAAAGATAACTTCGTCACTTTTCAACCGGCTTTGTCTAATTTAAATGTGGCTAGTACAGTAAGTGAACAATGTCTACATTTCCTCCATGTTGCCTGCTCCCTGATCTCCCTGCTACTTTTGTCTGTCATCTTTCACACGATATCCCTAATGTGGATAGATAAGGTTGAAAATACTTGAAGTTACCCTTAAAGGAAGTTATCCTTTAAGGGTCTGTGATCAGAACCAGCTGGAGTAGGGTGTATTCTGTTAATATAGCTTCTTAAATATGTGTCTTTAATCTTTAATATGGTGGCAATGAAGCAAACAGATTCATTAAATGCTTCCACTTCTTTTGACCACATTGTAATTGCTGGGTGATCATGTTGCTCAATGCATTTTGGCTTAATTTATCTTATTGGTGATGCTGTTTGAATTGGGTGTCTTAAATGTGTACTTAAACAAATCAGCCACACTTACTTCAATACAGTGACAAAATGTCATTGTCTGTCCTATATATTTACCCCCTGGGATATTTGATCAATGATAGATAAAAAGAGGACAATTGGGAGGGAACAGTGACATTCACGTTATTCTCTACTTGAAAGACAGGTTGATGCGATACCTCATTTGCTCTCCACAGACACAGTCATGTTTTGCACAATGAAGCATTAAATCAGCAACCAAAACCCATAGCTGTTGAATTCCCCAGTCAGCGAATCAGTGGATTCGCTCTTGTCTTTCAGTGGGCTGGTTTTCTTCGGACTGTGTCCATTCTACTGATGAGATGTGGTTCAGTATTCAGCCAGGTCGTATACTCTCTAGTCTACTCTCTTTATTGGCTCTTCCTTCCTTCACAGGGCCATTGTGTCCTCCCGGGTTAGATAAGCAGTCCATATGTGCTTCCTGGAAGATTTACAAGCACTGTGGTATTCATCAAATTCACAAAGTCTAAAAGTTTAAAGCACACATGCACAGCCATATAAATCATGTGGATGAATGTTGTCTTATCAATACTGACAGGTTACAATAATGATCAGCCCACCACACAGAGACCAAATCATCTTTTATTTGGGTCTATTGAAAAGCACACTGTCTTTTCTTCTTGGCAATCTATTTCATCAAAATTCACCTCCTATTAGTAAGTAAAGAAAACATCATAACCTGAGCGTATTTGCTAACTGAAAAAGTTAATCTTGAAAAGCTGGATTTTGTTTGTCATTCTTTTTAACAAAGCACTGTTACGTGCATAAGATCTCTTCAGCTCTGTACCTGAGCCCATTCCTGAGTTTTTTCTTTGTCTTTGTCTTATTTTGGGTTTGTTTGGATCATTGTACATTTAAATAAATCACAGTTACTTAGTTAGTAGACTTATCATAGTGTGTGTGGACCTACGTTGTTGGTTGAGCCATGTCACACAAAAGCCTTGTTATGCTGGGGTTCCCCTATAGACCAGGAGTAAAAGCACATTCATGATTATCATAACTATGCAGGCAATCATAGGTTAGACACATGAATGCTGTTGTTATTCTCTTTTATTCATTGTATTATAATTTATTTCTGTGAGGGATCTGAGACTGTCACATAGATTGACCGCAATCAAAGTCTATTTCAGCTAGTTCCTGTGTTCTGCTATTTCAGTTGAGCCATATTGGCTGTATGTATATATATATATATATATATATATATATATGAGCCTGTGGTCTGTGGAGGGTAAATGAAGCTACTTAGAGGTAAGTGTCATGCTGTGAGCAAGGCCTGGGGATGGAAGAAGGGGGGCAGCAGCTGTGGCCCCGTACGGAACAATCATTTCCTCTCGCTCTCCAAGCCCTCAGTGGGCCTGTGGTTCCCCCGTCTGCCCTTGTGCGCATGTGATCAGACAGACACACATGCGCAAGCATGTTCACACAGACATGCACACGGGTGTGTGCACACACACACACACAAACTAATGGGGTCATACAAATACCCTAGGGCAAACACTAGGGCGAGTATGTCATCAAATAAATGTTAAAAGAAAATGAGTCAATCTCTTTCTGATGCAGGCCTACATTGAGTTATTTGTATTGCTTTTATTCTGTGTCCCAGCGCTCGTAACCTGTACTTTTATCAACAGAGTAACAGTGCCCCCTCCTGGCTGTTATATTACATTACATTATTACGGCCAATAGTAGCCTACACATGGAAAAACAGACCATGATATTGATAGCCATTGCTATATGAAATATATATTATACTCAGACAAATGATACCAATTGATTTATTAATTTATAATACAGGAACAAAATAGGTCTATAGGGTTAGCTGCATGTGATTATTTATGATACAAGTTTGCTTTATGAAAGAAAGCAGCTAAACAAAGGTTTGAGGGGACGTGCACGTTACATCAATTCTGTCAGCAGCTCAACACACCTCATTTCCTGTCATAGAGACCCACTAACCTTGCGACTCAGAAGGGATTATGAGATTTGTATCTATGTGTTTGTGTGTGTCGGTGTGTATGCATGTGTGTATCTGTGTCAAGCCCTTGATCTCCTAATTCAGGAGCCAATCAGGAGTCTGTTCCAGTCTTCCACCAGTCTGGTACACTTGTAACACTGTACCTTGTAATTAGTCTCTCTCTCTCTCTCTCTCTCTCTCTCTCATGAGAGAATGAGTTCATAAGAAAGTTAAAATGCCCTCAGATGGCAAATGTATTGTTTCATAATTTACCAACGAAAACCCTATGCATTCCAAATGTACAGAAATATAATAATAATAACAACAACAACAACAACAATAATAATAACAATAATAATAACAATAATAATAATAATAATAATGCATTTTTTTTATAGAGCGCTTTACATGAAACTGTACTGGTGGTTTCCATATATGGGATGTCGGGAGATTATCAGGGATCTCAGATATGAACGTGAAGCAGGAACACAATAAGGCTGTAAACACAGAGATGAGAGACAGGTAATCAGTTTAGAGCACAACAACAAGTGAGCAGAGCCCATCACACTGGCACACTCTCACACACCACCACACGCACACGCACACACACATACACACATATATACACACATATTTACACACACCACCTACACATTTAAACACATACATACACATGCACACACACACCACCCACAAATGCGAGAAAGGACACACATACACACACATATACACACACACCACCCACACACACCACCCCCCATACACACACACAATATAAACACACACACAGGCATATACAGTATACCCCCCACACACACAAATATGCACACATTACAAAATATCAACACAATTACATTCCCTTTCTGTGTTTGTCTGTGAGTGCACTGTGCACACGGAAGAAAACCATAGCAGGCCTAAGCCATTTAAGTTATACTTTGTACAACACATCTGCAGCGACAGTCCATCATCACTGAGACAAATGCAGGGGGAGTGAGATTCATTTGTCAGCCCCGGGCTGGCTGGACGGGACGGGGGGGGAGACGGATGGACTAGTTTAACCACAGTAAGAGGGAGGGACCCTCTTACTGTGGGGGTGACACAGGAACTGAATAGAGAGAGGATAAAGGGATGGAGGAGAGTGTCTGAGACCTCAATACGGTGCTCTACAATAGCTATCATCAATCTTCTGTATCTCTGAATGCAGTGTGTGTGTGTGTGTGTGTGTGTGTGTGTGTGTGTGTGTGTGTGTGTGAGAGAAAGGGAGAGAGAGAGATAGAGGGAGAGAGAAAGGGAAGGCTGGGGGCTGGAGGGTGAGGGCACATGACCAGCAGTAGGTAGAGAGAGGTAGGCTGACCATGATAATGAAGTAATAACCTCAAGTCATGAAAATCAAATGCAAGTTGGATCGTGTTTTTTGTCAAGTGTATTTCAATAGGCGTACCACGGAGAAAGTCATTTCAGCTTGGTGTCTGATAACACACTGAGACACTACATTCGAATCCACCCTCAATCACAGTACAATATATTCTGGGTAAAAGACAAAATATATGTCACATAAGACACTTGTGATATAGAAGCTATCACCCTGCTTCGTCTGGGTTCAAAATGGCTGCGTGTCTCTGATGGCCTGTAATAAATGTCTCTTGTGTCCATCTATCGTCCAGCGTGGGCCATAATTGAATCGTTATAAAATTGATTGATCAGTCATTGATCTGTCTGGAGTGTTTAAATTATGATTTTGTCCTTAATAAGAGAGTTGATTAAGTACAGAGGGAGAGACCATATTTCACATTATGAGCATCAATCTTTTCTAAAGGTTTTTCAAGTAATGCGTGGAGGTTAAATTATTCACTTGAGTCACTATAAAACACACTTATAGATGCTGGCAATGTGACCATGTGACCCAGAGATAATATGAACCAACCTCTAGTAAACCTGGAATCCAAGAGTATTTAACCTTCCATCATCAGGCAAGTCTTCCATAAATTAAAACAGAACTTTTAGTTAGTAGTAGCAGTAGTAGTACTAGTAGTATTAGTAGTAGTATTATAGTAGTACCCCTAGTAGTAGTAGTAGTAGTAGTAGTAGTAGAAGAAGTGAAGACACCCCAAATTAAACAAAAATAACATAAAATGAAATAATAAATAACAAAACAGAATAACAAACAGCTAACAGAGTGAGCGAGAAATAGAGTGATAATGACAGTTAAGACACAATGAGAGCGTAAGCGAGAGAAAACATGCACACACACGAGACGTGATGTGATTCCAGTCTAGGCACGCAGGACACATCTGCTGCTCAAGGAGGAGATGGATGGAGGATGGATGGATGGATGGAGGATGCCTGAAGGAGATGGCCTGCATCCACACATCCTCCCTGCATTATCTCCAGTTTACTCTCCTCTTGTTCCACAACAACATTCCCAAAGGCCACATAGTATGGGGAGCAGTCGTTTTCTAATTCTGATGAAAAAGAATATTCCAAGAAATGTTGTATATTAAAGAATAACATCAAAGTAATAGCGTCATCTTTGTGACAGATTTTTGCATTCATATATGGATATGAATAGGTTAGGGTTAGTATATACATCATATATATTATGTGAAATATATGTTATATACACTGTACATATGTATTATTTAGAGACTTTAAATAATAATACTATTTATAACATAATAATAATGAACCAGCTTTTAAATGAATAGATATTGTATTTAAATCTCCTCTCTCTAGATCAACGACATGTCAAGCAATGGCGCTGCAGAGGCTGCACAGCCTGCATTGCCAGCTTGTTAGTCTCCCGCTAGGCCTAGATGTCATATGGCTACTTACTGTTACTGCCTCTGTACCCATGCACATACAAATGCAAGGTACACACTTTGTGCATTCATATGGTAATACAGGTACACACACACACAAACATGAACATGTACCCAAGGTCACAAAAATAAATGTAAACGTTAATGTCTGTGTATTATAGCATATTGTGTATTTTTTTGGATTTACTTTTAGTATCTTTTCACTTAGTTCTACTGTCCTACTTTCTCCCGTCTGTGATTAATGAAGTGCCATCTTATCTCATCCTATCTTAATGCACTGTTTCCTGCATGGTACCATTTATATGGTAAATGGTAAATGGACTGCATTTATATAGCGCTTTTATCCAAAGCGCTTTTACATTTGCCTCACATTCAGCCATTCATACACCGACGGTGGAGTCAACCATGCAAGGTAACAACCAGCTGGTCAGGAGCAGTTAGGGTTAGGTGTCTTGCTCAGGGACACCTCGACAATTAGCTAGGCGGAGCCGGGGATCGAGCCGGCGACCTTCCGGTTGCCAGACAACCGCTCTACCCCCTGAGCTACTGTAGACTTGGATCCATGGCTCGCTCTCTGTTTCGCTTTCAACATGACTAGCAAAGACCATTGGTAGTGCGACACCTCTCTTTATTTGCATACATGGATCCCGTGGTGCACCTTAATCAACTAAAGTGCACACAATTTCTTGCTTCTCCGTCATCTCCAGCGTGCAACCAGTAAGGACCATGACGCATGGGGCCGCTATCCGCCCAGCTCCTCCACGTCTGGGTGCTGGTGAACTGGTTTTGTTAATCAATACTTTGTTTATGGTATAAATGTGGTTCTTAATGGCCTCGAGCACAATGTGTGTGTGAGGCGGTAACTACACTATTCCTATGGATGTCACCTCTGTCCTCTCATTCTAAATGAAGCCAAACATTAGGAGGGTGGGGTGATTTAATCCAATCCATTAGATCTCATCAGTCTGATACAAAACAGTATGTACATTAATATGTATGATAAAGGAGATAGGGTGAGGGGGCATGGTGAAAGGACTGAGATATAGCCACTGTCTCGCTGACTCACTCATTGCTTAAATCACTGTCTGCATTTGCTACTGTGTGCATAGAATGCTTAATATTGATACGCTATGATGCATGGAAATTTACATTTCTACACGACTTTTGCCAAACAAGACACTGAACTGGGTATCATGTTCTTTTTAAATAAATATGACAAAGCCATTTATTCCCAGCACCTCCACAATATCTGGGTTTCTTTAGTAGAGGCAATACAATGACTTGCGCTTGCGTCCATATATTTGATTAATCAGTTATTTAAAGATAATTACTCATTAACCATAGTTTATAGTATTATAGTGAGTGGCTAAACAAGGACAAGGACAATACAATAAAATATAACTATCACTGCGCATATAGGGTAATCACTTGCAATATTTGATATTGCTCTAAATGTAAATGTAAATACATTGTTCGACAGAATATCTCGTAAATCTTACATGACTATGACACCTCTCCTGTTAAAGATCAATAAAACTCGCCTTTTTGTTCTTCTTGTTCGTCAGCGGTGCGCGCTCTACAAACTAGCGTCGTGCACATAGATTTTACAAATAGAAAGGACAGCTCTATGTCATTATGTAAAAACCGACAACTTTGCACGCTGTATCTCCAAACATTCATAAAAACAATTCTCGCGGACATCATTTGGAAAGAAAACAACTCCATGTCATACTGGGAGTGTGTCTAATGGTGTATGAATTGAGACGTCCTAGAATGTACAGTTCTATCGCCATGCAGTCGTGCCTCGAGAATACAGTGAGCGCGCATGTCAGGTTCGCCGCAGAGATCCTGCTCCTCGGCTCTACGGAATAATCCTGGCGGTGGTGTTGACAACGAGAGATGACAGACAGCTAAACGTTAGATATTTACACAGATATCGGGCTGATACATATTACACCAACTGGGTCGACACAATTCTCCGCTGCCTGCTGGAAGACACCGCCGCCAGTTCGAGGACAACGTTACTGATGGGATCCTCAGCAGTTTCTAGATGGAGAAAACGAGAGGGTGGACTCGCTGTAAATAATTAAATATCCATCTGCTGTTAAAATAAAGGGAAAATGCATCTACATCAGGTGCTGACGGGAGCTGTGAACCCCGGGGACTGCTGCTACTCCGTGGGAAGCGTCAACGACATCCCATTCACGGTGAGCGTTTATGTGGATCATATTTGGAGTGGCAGCAGTCGGTAAAGCCTATTCCCACGAGCAGGCTGCTTAGTTAGCTTGCTAGCTAGCCAGCTACTGTTACACTGGCTCTGGGAGAGCTGGCTAGGGAGCTAATGGAATAGCTAGCGCAATGGTTTGGGAGTTATATTTCTTATCAGCGGAATTTTCAAAGATTCAATCAGGAGTTTCAACGGACTATGCTTGGCAACGCGTCACGTCTTTTCATTCGCTTTAACACCTAGAAGAAAACAACGGCAAGCACATATGCACATTCGGTATTCGTTTACGATGCCTGATTTGCTGAAGATGTATTTAGCTCCAAGACACTTAGCCACTCAAATGACCTTTAGCTGCATCTCATCTCGTACTACGAGTGCAAGGGAATCCCTTTGCGCAGTCCAAACATCTTTGGCCAAGTAGGGACGCGCGGCGACCGCGTAGCCAGGTTTGCGTCCCTGCTAACAATACCGACTTTAAGAAACGCCAATATTTGGTAAAATGCACTGCTTTCCCAGAGCAGCCAACCCGCTAAACTTGCTAACATTTGGCTTCAGTCCGCTCCATGGATCATTAGCTCGGCTGTCACCTAATGCATCAGCTGTGCAAAGGCATGACGTAGAGAGCCATATATGGATACATGAGCTAGCTTGGCCCGTCGGAATAATGTTAAGTGGGAAATGTTCTGTTTTGGGCTATAGTTATTTCATTTTTGAGTTGTTGCAATGTTTGATTGCTACTGACTCGCAGGATAATTCAAAACGAAACAATTATTATTATTAGTTTTTTCTCATTTTGTTACGCAATCCAATTTCTTGGAATGTCATCCTAAGTTTACAATATACACAAATATGCTTGTCTCAGAAATAAAATAATGGTATCATGAAATGTGCAAAATAAAACCATGTTCTATTTTCAATAAACTTTACAAAGCTTAGCCAAAACAACCTTATTTTCAACTAGTGTCAACAAAATAAGCAGTACAGCCTGCCTAGTTCCATTCTGTACTTAGCTGCATTGAGGGACAGTGCAGTGCTACAGAGTGCCATTCCTTAATATTTGTGCTTCCGGTTATAGTGGCTTCCTAATCTCTTCTTGCAGTTGCCGTTTCAGACAATGTGAGACGCACAAGCGTTTCACATAGATTGTACTACTTCTTTATTGTGGGCTGGGGGATTCTTGTATGATCCCGTGGTGATTGAAGTGTCCTCTGACTGACCTGACGCTCAATATAAACAAGCCAGGCATAAACCAAGGCGCTCATCTGCACAACCACTCAGCACAGTGTCGGAGCTGGAGCCTTGCAGGCTGCCACGAGGGCCTGGTCTCTATACCCAGCGTTTGCTTGCTTTGAGTCTTGAGAGGGCATTTGAAGAACACTAGGACACCACGTCCAATACTGTTACGCTCACACTGATCCCTAGGGCTCCAGACTCTGACACACACACACACCCACACACACAGTATATGACTTGCCTAAACTGACTTACCTAACACACCAGTGTTCATCTTTATTGATAAATATGGCACAATTAATAATGCAGACACACTAGGGCACAACAGTTCTATTGTAGTGTAAAATCAGCACAGAGTACAAAGTACAAAGACTAGGTGTACAAGGATGGTGTACATCAATTCACAAATTCTGTATTGATTTCACAGTGTTCTTCCCGTAAAAGTAACTTTGACAACTTAGTTTTGACAACTCTTTTAGCAACTCAGATCAGGTCTCTAGGCTCTATTATGTTCATTGCAAATGGTGGCTGCAAGTTCTTCCTATAAACATTCTAATGTGTGATTAGTGAGTAGGCCACTACTATTATGAAATACACACCGTACAAATGAAAATATGGTGCCTTACAATTTAGCATTACAATTATCAGGGGAGCCAGGAGTGGAAAAACAATAGGTGTTTGGGCTGTAACAATAATTGTGGTACTCTGAAGAA
The DNA here is from genome assembly GCA_900302375.1 of Bathygadus melanobranchus. Taxonomy (NCBI): domain Eukaryota; kingdom Metazoa; phylum Chordata; class Actinopteri; order Gadiformes; family Macrouridae; genus Bathygadus; species Bathygadus melanobranchus. Next base: position 8,237 of record OMKP01067693.1, on the reverse strand, counting down.
ATACCGTTTCAGACGGTAGCATTATCAGCAATTGAAAGTCCATATCGTCAGCACCGCACACTGGATCAAAACGGTATGCATTGCCATCAAATACTTAATCTTCATGCATGTAATCATCAAAGTAATCCATGTTGTTAAAATGCTACAATGCTTTATTAGGTGTTGGTAAATGGAGTGTTCGCCAGCTAACAAGCTACTGTTTTGTAAACAAAGCCGGCTGCGGGCTACAAAGTGAAAGGGAAAAGCAGCAGTGAAAACAAGATACGAAAGAATGAGACAGTCCAACTATTGATTCAATGCTTGTTTTGCTAACCTTTTTTCATAAAAACATACTGAGACATCAATACACCCTGAGCTATCCCATTTTGAAATACAAATGTTTTGCCCTGTGTACTTCAGTTTTAGCCCAGCTAGACCACAACTAACTCAATACTGAATATTTTTGCGAAATAATTGCATCTACGCTAACCCTAGAATCATGCCGGACAGTCTGGAAATATGCCTTTGGGTCCAAAATAACGAATCCTTTAACATGAATAGTGATGGCCCATTCAAGGCAGTGTTCAAAATGACCACCTCGGACAGGAAAATCATTGCAAAATATGCCTCTCCTGAAGCCAATCCACCTAGGTCTCGGCTCATGTGGTTTTGTGAAGTGAAATTAAATTAGCTCTTTTTCATTTGGTTCATGTGAAATAATAATTTCATCCCATTTTACCTAATTTCTAAAATCTCTGGTTCAATTGCATTGTAGGCTGGACAACAATCAACAAATCATTTTTTTTGCCCATTAATTTGCCACTAAAGTTCAACAAAGGCAACATTTTGGCAAATAAGAACAGATGGAACATGAGCATATTCCTCTTGGTAGCATGCTTGCGTGACACCATTAAGCGGTGACATTTGATGGAGATGAACACAGAAGCGGTCTGGTTCTCTATTCCTCTTCCTTTCTTCTGCTGTCACTAACCACAGCACACGACTGCTTTTGTGTTTCTTTTGTTTTGCAACAAGGATAGATGACTATAGGTCATTTAAATAGGATTGGGCTCCTTGCATCTAGCTGTGAATCCAAAGATGGAAATTGTGATCTACAGTAAGTGGGGTAAAAGTTCCTGAAAACACTTAATATATACATGAATAATAGTAGTTTATACTAAAACACACGTAATTTAACAGCAAACCTATTTGAATGATGGGATTCATTTTTCATTCACATGTATATCAACTGCAATTTATATAATTAATCTACTTCCTATGAGCAATTAACAACCGTCTGGCCCATACCCTCTTGCATTCAAAATAATGAATGGAGC
>OMKP01067690.1:0-13346 GCA_900302375.1 Bathygadus melanobranchus | reverse complement strand
AACTACATTATCTTGTAACAGAAAACTGGCTAGCAGAAAGTAGAAGAAACTATATAAACACATTTTGATTTAGTATATGCTAGTTAAACTTAAATACCATAGATGAAATATATTGACCCCAGTAACATCATCAAAACTTACCTGACTGGATGTAGTCCTTGGGCTCATATCCAGTAGTGTGGCCTCAATAGCCCTGCTGTAGCTTCATTGTAGTGGGGGATTTAGGTTTAGGTTTCCTTATCGTGGGACAGCCGATGAGGAAAGTGAAACCTAAATCCCCTAAAAAAACCCTACATTTTATTTATTATTATTATATTTATTTATTTTTATTTTCTTTGGGCTAACTTTTGCAACAAAAAAGGTCATAAAAAGAGGCCAAAATTCCCAAGCTTAACTTCCCGTGGTAGATTTCCGGAAATTTCCTGGAAACTTTCCACCCCTTTGCAACCCTAGTAGCTACCAAAACAAATGCAACTTCTGGGAGAAACAATTAAGGGATTTATTGCAGCAGAATATATATGAGATCTATATTTACAGAATGTTTTTCATCATATTCAAGTTTAATTATTCAATCATTTTCCAGATAAGTTATTTATAATAGTTGAAAATGTTCAAGCAATCTATACCGCAGGCCTGTAGCTACAGACAGAATATCGTAGTCAACACTGCATTACCTTGCTAAAATATACAATGTCCAGTACCATCCACTGACTCCAGTGATTATCTCACCTACACAGTTTTTGTAGAAGTATGCTGGCTAATCTTGCTATATTTTTAACTGAAACAATAACGAGTCAGCATCAAGCAAGGTTGACTTCTGACCTAGATGATCGATTGTATTTGCCTACTCTGACCTTAATCAGAGCAGCCTGGGGGGGTGTTCTGGTATTCTGCAATCCCGTATTAGGGATTACATGAAGCCCTGCACACCAAGGAATTCCTGCCATCATGTGCTTGTATAGCCCCCCCACCCCCCACCCCCCTGTAAGCTCACCACAACCACACAGGCACAAGTACGCAGTCATAGAAACCACTGTGCACATCACCTCACATGCTGTCAATGTGCACAAGGACACCCTTCTTTGCATGTGTGTGTCATGTGTGCACAAGAGTAATAAAGCAAGGACTATAATATAAAATAACAGGATAGTGCATGTTCGCAGGAAGCCCCTGTGTGCGTTGATGACTATGATGATGTCACTTCCAGGGGGATTTGTCAGGACAATCTATACAATAGCTTGATCACAAGGATGTCAGTGTGCCCTCACCACCACACTCAGCCTCTGGATGGCCTGTCTCCACACTTACTTCTCCCGAAGTCGCCAGTCACTGCGGGGCTCTCCGGTATCTCTGTTGTCCTGTCAGTAGTGCACACTAGGAACACTATGGAGCGGTCAGCAGGCCCAAAATAGCACTGCAGTGTGTGTGTGTGTGTGTGTGAGAGAGAGAGAGAGAGAGAGAGAGAGAGAGAGAGAGAGAGAGAGAGTGTGTGTGCAACTCACACAGAATGTAAGTTGCTCGTTCAAATTGACTTTGTTTGGGTCACACACTTGTGAACACACGCAAAAGCACGGATATATATACACATACATACACACAGAGCAGACACACACACACAGAAAAACAAGGGCTGAATCAATGTCAACTTTGTTGCAAAATCATGAGTCATTGCAAGTCTATTCTTAGGTTGAGAGTGTGTTTGTCCAAGTTGTGCAGGCTGAAAGAGATGCTATCCAAAGTCTAGAGGCCTAGGCCTATCATCTTGGTGTGTCAATTGTCAATTTGTCTATAATTTGCAGTTACCCTAATGGAGTTACACAGAAACGATCAATTATCAATTAATGATTTAAAAAATGTAAGCTTGTTTTCTTGTTTAATGTAATGTAGGCATGTTTATCAACCATATATTTGTAAGGTACCTGACTTTTAAACTTTATTTTATTTTCCTGTTTCCACAACTGTTGTTTTAATCCCTTCCAGGCCCCGCTGCAGTTGGCACAGGACCGTGTTCTCCTAGCAGCCAACGCAACAGGAAGCGAGCATATCACACGTTGCTGAATGTGGACAATATTAGCACAAAGATGGCCGTGAAGGTGTGAACATCTTTACTGCCAGACTTATAGGCATACATGGACTGTGAATCCCACCGTAGATGGGGGAAAGCCGTGGTGGACTTGCCTACTGTGGGTGTTTCTCTGGCAGTGTCTTAGCTGGTTGTTGTGAGGAGTGAGAACGAAGCAATCAGCAAGTATACTGCCGCAGAAACTCTCGCGATATAGAGGCCGTGGAACGGGAGGAAGAACGGGAGCGGAACGCCATGCTCTTTACAAAAAAATATATACTTCTTGCATGAATGATGGGCCTGCCACAATGAAGTAACCCGTCAGTTTTTTTAGCATACCTTACGTTGACACAGACTCTATTGGCCATGTGATCGAACGTCCAAAACGCTGTGCAATTCAATACTGCCATCTTGTGTTGAAAAAGTACAACTCTTACTAGTAGACCTACACTGCAATATTTGCATAATTGTGCGGTCACACCAAAAGATGAATTAACAGCAAAAGTAGCCGGAAGCCATTCACTTTCAATAAGAGCTGGCGAAGAGGAGCAGCGGTCAGCAGCAGTGAGCGGCGCGATGTCCAGGTCCAGAGCGACCAGATTTGAAATAATTTTAACAGCAAATGTCACTGCCTCTTTAATATTATGGCATTACTCTTGTACACTTGTCAATAAATAAATAAATAAATAAATGTAATAGAATTAAATAAAAGTGTCACACGTTCTATTCTGTGGATGGTTGTCAGTATTCACGTCAATAACCAAGATTGTGAAGATAAGTCAACATAAAAACACAAAGATAATGCTATCTTTCCTGATAACATTATTATTATTATTAATAGTAGTAGTAGTAGTGGCACTTGAAATAGTACTTAGCATTGTGTAGCATCGTATCCTGGCTGTTTTACAGCAAGGGGTCATCCTAGCAATTATGAGCTTGAAACTTGTTCTATTGACCTAACTTCCAGTCCATGAGACTATTCAGCTCAGTACCGTCAGCGATATATTGTTGTTTCACTCTTTCGACAAATGTACTTATTACAACTCGCTTTGGATAAAATTGTCTGCCAAATGCAATAATGGACATGTAAATGTAATAGTAGTCGCCTAGTAAGTAGCCTAGTATGAGGGCTATTTTCATTTAATAAAAATGAAGGAAATTATTTTGGAATCTGGAATGAACAAGACATAAACTGAAAGTGTCACAAAAATGTAAACTCCTTCCAGAACACCAATTCCACATTAGGTTGTTTTATAAGTTGATCATAAAAATATTGACATGTTTAATGTTTAACACTTTTATTAAAAGTTTGCAGTACTGCAAATAGTACTGCTGTTTGCATGGGTTATTCTGAATTATGTATAATTTAGGTCATTTTTATTAGGCTACTACATTTGGCTATATCTTTTAGGTAGGCCTACATAACCTCAGGTGTATAATACAGGTATGTTTCCACACTTTACACGACCTTTGGCGAAAATAGGCCAGGTGTGTCAAGATCTATGGTATAGATGCACACCTCTTTGAATGATTTTTGTCAACTTCCCTTCGGAAGCCGGCTGTAGCCTAGTCGTATGGTTTGCTGTGGCCAATAATAGAGGCAGCCGTGTGTTGTTGTGGTCTGTACCACCTGACAGGCAGTTATGTCTGGTTCCGGAAGTTACTAGTAAGCGGGGAGGCGTTGAACGTAAGGAGTTTTGTCTAAACTTTCAAAAAGTCAGTTTGAGCGTATATCGAATCATATCAGATGCGGTTTAGTGGCGGAGTGTTTTCGAAGGGAATAACCATATTGTCCATAGCCATATGATGTCAGACCATGAATTGAACGCGCTAGTCACTATGGCAAGTGGAAATCAAACTGTTGTGTACATTTCTGAGCAGGCGGTTGTTTTGATTTCGTGTGCACTGTCGTTCCTGGGATCTTCGCTGATTATATTGATCTACATCGTTTGGTCAGATCTGAGAACAACTCCAAGAAAACTTTTGTTGTATCTGTCGCTTTCTGATTTGCTTTCTGCAACGTCGTACGCGTATGGAGTTTGGCGGATTTTTGAGACGGACTCGATTGACTGTATTGTTCAAGGAGCAATATCCACTTTCGCCAACACGAGCTCCTTTTTCTGGACTGTGGCCATCGCAATTTATCTCTATATCTTCATCGTGATGTCCAACCAAAGGCTCGCTGACAGCCTCGTGTTGTTTTTCCACTGTGCCAGGTAAAAGCGCCTGCCATTGTAAATTATTGTTTTATATGCGCCCGTAGGCTATTCATGGCTGCTTTGCATCTGAAACGTGGATCTAGGACCGAGAAGTAATTTCATATTACATCTGATTACGTAGCAGAAAAGTGTATGTGTGTGCACGCGCAAAAATAAAAAGTCTTGTAAATATGAAATGTTGCCCTTTGAGCTGTGACAGGTTGACCCTAAAGTGAGAAAATGTTTACGTTGGAAGTATGTCTTAAATGTGTCAATTCGCTGTGTGTGTGTTTTCTAAAGCTGGGGAATACCTCTGGCCATCACGGTGGCTGCCCTATGCCTCAACAAGATCGGCTTTGACGCGTCGGAGGTGTCGGTAGGTTGGTGCTGGGTCCGTATCCAAGCTCCAGACTACATCGTGTGGATGCTCCTGACGGGGAAGATCTGGGAGTTCCTGGCCTACCTCACCCTGCCAGTCCTCTACATCCTCATCAAGAGACACATCCACAGAGCAGTGAGGATCATTACAATGTTTGACAAGGGATCTGTATCAGAGAATGTACCCAATACTCCTGTCTAACATGTCAGATGTTAGTGAAGAGGGAATTGTTCTGTTTGATAGACAAAAGGATCAGTGCTTCTTTTTTTTTTAAACCACTTAATGCAAAGGTTATAAAATAACTATTGCATGGTTCCAGGTATCCCTAAATCTATCTTATGTAATTGCCGCAACAATAATAAAAGGTTCTGTATTTGGTGTTTGCCAATACTATTTTTAGGATTCTTATCATTGTGCCAGTTAAAAAAAATCAAAGGATAACTAATTAAATATAAGATCATGTATTGCTGATTACTAATTAAATATAAGATAATGTATTGTTGATTACTAATTAAATATAAGATAATGTATTGCTGATTACTAATTAAATATAATATCATGTATTGTGTGTGTGTGAGCAGCACTCTGCCCTCTCTGAATATCGGCCCATCCTGGCCGGCAGCTCCCGATCCCATGCCTTGACCGCCATGGCTGACAGAAAGCTGACCCTCATCCCCGTCATCTTCATTGTCCTGCGCATCTGGAGCACCGTGCGCTTCCTGCTGCTGCTCGCTGGGTCCCCCACCAGGCAGCACCCTGCGCTCGTCACCTTGCACGTGAGCTCAGCTGACACATTTCACACATGCATGTGTGTGTGTGTGAGAGAATCTATGGTGTGAATAGAGTAAATGCAAATCTGAAAGAAGTTCGTTGCCCGCATTCAACAATCGCGTCAATCAACTCGACTAGCGTCACCATAACACATATAGAAGTTCACCCACCAAACCAGATGTGTGTGTTACTGTTGTGTAACAGGGCATCGGCAACACCTTCCAGGGAGCTGCCAACTGCATAATGTTTGTTGTGTTCACGCGGCCCATCCGCGTGCGGCTAGCCGCGGCACTCTGCTGCCACTGCTTCTCCAAGCACCCGTCTAGCGCGGACGGGTCCAGAGACACCAGCAACGCAGCTCCGGGCGGCTTCAGGGAGGACAGCGGCAACCAAGCCTGGACCCACGGCTGACCCTCGGAGGTCAGAGGTCAAGGGTGAATATTTAAAGCTGTGAATGTTTTGTACTGTACTATAGGGTTATTTTATTGTAAGTGTGATGTTGTATTTTAATGCAACTCTATTTTTGTATTTGTCTTTGGTCTCATGTTTTTATACTAGGAACGTATTTGTTCTCTGTACAGAATGTATTTATTTCTATTTTCATCGTCATTGTAAATAAACATTTAGATTAACCTGTAATTTACTTCTAATTGTGTTATTAGGGGTCATCAAGGTGTGCATTAAGTATCAGAAAATGATGATCCATTGTAATCTCATGTCATTTCAGTCTATCGATTTCCTTCAGGCTGATTGAATGAGTGGAGTTCACTTTTGGACAATACAAACTACACATAACGACGAGGGGGAGCCTGGCTCTTTTTAGATGTATGGATGACTTTCAGATGTATATTAAGATTACGTTTTCAGTAGGTGTGTAGTGGATGCATTCGCCTGTGATATGTTATGATCATTTAACGTCTTTAAATCCTGTTGTCCATCACTTTAATAGTTTTATTGGGGTGTGTTTTATAACTGTTTTATGTTTGACCTAGTTTTCCTTATCAGAGCTAAACAAAGAGCTAAAACAATACTGCAATACTCATATTTTACCATTCATGATTTTGAATAAAATGATGCTCATGTCAGCATTGTTTGTTTATTTAAATAGATTATTCACATAGAGGAAATTTAATGAAAGGAATCTAAAAAGTGTTAGAACATCTATAAAAGTAAGTTTAATATATTATAATGTATTGCTTTCTGTAACAGGCAGTTTAAATCCCTGAAATGTACAATAATATACATATTTTGTTAGTGCAACTGTGTGTGCGTGTGTCTCATATTCCCATAAAGGTCCACACAGATCCAATCAATCCTCTCTTGGGATCGTGTCAGCTTCACCACGTGTTTATCTCCTTCCTGAAATCTGATCACTTCCTGTCTCCCTTTAACTCCTCCCGTTGTCCGTCTCTGCTCAGCGAGTTGCACATCACAGAGTTACTTAACGCATACAAATGAGTATGGGTATCCACACCCGCTGAACCCTCAGGAGTCCCCTATAGACCCCCACTAACCGAATCCCAACTGAACGGCCTCCTAGCTCTCCGCTAAACTCTTAAATATCTTGTTCTGAGCTCTATTGAATTCATAATGAGCATGTCCTTAAGCTTCTAAGCTACAATCAATAAAATTCATTACCGTGGTGCTCGGCTGGAGGGAAAAGAAAGGAGAAAACGTCAGTGTTGAAACGCAGGGTTAATTATTTTTTAGTCACGTGATTAGTGTTCCGTGGCCCTCTCAAAGGCTAAGTGGTCATTTTATGAATGCACTAGACCTGGATTCATAGATTGTTTTGCTTATGGTCTTCGTTGTTAATGAATTAGGCCTTTTTTCTGGAGTGTGACATTAATTAAAATGACGTTCTTTCATGCAGGACAAATGCTGTGCAAGCAAAAATTTGCTCATCACTTTTTTTTATTAGGCTGTGACCCTAGGGGGCGGACATCACTGTCATTTATTGTTCCCTGCTATTTAGTGATGTATAAAGATTTCAATTTTCACATTTATTAATATTATTATAAATTATATATATTTCTCCATATGTTCTGTCCCCACTGCAGACAAGTAAGCCTATTGAGTGTTGGGTTAGGGTTATTGGGTTGTTGTGGACTAGACAGTAGTGATTTATGAACTTTTTAACCAGATAGGCCATATGTTTGATCATAACAAATAAAAAAATAAATCAAATTGATACACTATTGTTGTAAGTGACGTTTAGGCTGTTTGTTTGTAGCTCAGGTGACCTTTTCTTTATGTCTAAGGAACATAAAACATGGCACTGGCTAGTACATCTGTGTTCAACCTTCGGGGGTATTACAGAACGTTTGACTATAGTGCTGCAATGAGTGTCCTGTGAGGATCAATCCATTGTATTGGTTCTAAGAGTTGGCTGACATTGGAGTCCCGCCCTCCCCCTGGCGCGTGGAAGGATGCTGATTGGACATTGGGCCAAGTGCCCACCTCGTTTATTAACTTAAGAAGTGGAGGGCCACACTGCAAATGGCTAAATGCTTTATACAGCAACAACATGCCGGTCTCTAGTCTTGATTGTTATTGGAACTAACACAAAAACACATTCATCCCACAATGCCCAGCGGCATTGCTCCCATGACTCTTGTGATGGGACAGAATACACACACACAATGCCTCCTTATGCTTAGAGGACAACACAACCAAGAAAATGTTTTGCAATGTTTGAGTCTTTGCGTGGTGTGTATGTGTGTCTATAAGCTGAGGAGCTTCTTACGCTTCATATCAGTGAGTAACTTGGAAAAGAGAAATGCATTCTGAGGAAAGTGTTGAGGGCATTCACATTGTATTCTAGACGTGCTTTCTGTGAAGGTCTGCTTGACCACAGATCAATAGAACAGGCTTTGCACCGGGAGTGAATTTCAAGCTTCCCCTCTGGACCTATGGCGCCATCTTCTGGAATAAGATGTATTCTGCTGCCCTTTCTCTGCTGCAGGTCTGCTCCACGGCTGGTTCATGGAGATATTGACCAAGTATGATGAAGAATCCCATTAACTGTGTTAATGGTATTCCTACCTACCTAATCCTAACCCTACCAGTTTTGAAAGAAAATTGATAATGAAAGGGATGAACCATAATATATAATATCCAAATATCCAAATGCTATATTCAAAAACACCACCCTAACATCATCTGGTCTCTTTCATAGTATGGCTATCACATAATAATGTATTTCCTTACTTTATTTTATTAATTTATTACTATTTTCCATGTTATTTTCTACAGACAGCACATATTCATCAGTACATAATCAACTCCTTTATAATCCACAAAATCAACACAACACTTGGAGCATAACAGATACAGCATTAAAGACAAAGAAACAGTTGACATGACACAAAACAACCAGAAGTCATTCTAGTGGACATTTTCCTGCTCTTTAAGACACTTTTCTATCAAATAAACGCTTCATTGCTTCACATCAAACTCCACAGAGCAAACAGTTAGACATAATCAGGTTTTGGTAGTCTTTACTTCATATTGTATGTACATTTGAAGACAGCCCAAAAAGCGAGAGCAATAAATACACTTGCATAACTTTATTGTTAGCGAGATAACTGGGTACTATAACATACTTAACTTCAACCTATGTTTGAAACACATACTGCATATAAGGGTTGACCACAGGCAATATTGATTTTCATATCAGGTTGGAACAACAGGAACCACATGTAAATATGTTTCTTTGTTTCTAGAAAAAATGTTTATTGAAAAATTATACTACCGTTAATCAGCAATGAATGACATGATAATTACAAAGCCAGTAAAGGGTTTACTGGCTTTGTGCTCTATGAACCCCAGTCCAAAGACCAGTGCACAGCCAGGCTTTACTGTCTACTATTCTTACAACAAATACACACACAGACGCACCAGGCAGCCATGACAGACCAGGACTGGGGGAATCCATCGGAGAGGAAAGTGGTGAGTACAGGACTTTGTCACAACCCCTCTCCCCCTAGTCTATTACTTTGTTTTCCTATCATAATAAAGTGGTTATTATGGTTTTTTTCATAAAATTGTTGAGGGTTCTGGGTTAGGGTTAGCTGTGATGACTGAATTGATTTGACGTCCCCTGCAGGGATTGACTGCTGTACTCGTCTTGGCAACGCTCATTTCTGCATTCGGTTCCTCCTTCCAATATGGGTACAATGTCGCCGTGGTCAATTCCCCCTCACCGGTAAACCAAAACACAGTCTCACTTGACCCTTAACCACTCTATCCAAAACACATTGGTCAAGAGCCTAGGCCAGTGGTACTCAGACTATTTTTACGTACCCACTCTAAGATATTTTTTCAGCCAATCTCTTTAAAGTTAAGTGATATGCTCTTATACTCTTATTGGAAAGATTTACCAAACTTGTTACTATGTTACAATACTAAATTGTATTAAGGGGGTAGTCATTCATTTTCTTAAGGTGGAATTATTTTACAATTGTTCATAACCAATATTAAAATAACATTTATTTGTTCCGAGTAAACCTAGGGGTACATGTACCCGCATTTGAGAAATACTGTTGTAGGGGACCTAACTGTCCTGATCTCTGAGCAGTTCATGAAGGCGTTCTACAACTCCACCTATATGGAGCGCTATGGAACACCAATGGAGGCAGAGATGCTGACCCTGCTGTGGTCCCTTTCCGTCTCCATGTACCCCCTGGGAGGCTTGTTGGGCTCTCTCATGGTGGCCCCGCTGGTCAACAAACTGGGGAGGTAACACACAAGAAGACAAGGTCATGTGGGTGCAACTAGATGGACCTCTCTGGTGATTCATCCATGAAGTTCACCCACAAAACCCATGATGCATTGCTCGACCTAGATCCATACCCCTGACTGTAACCTCAACACCAAACCCTTACCTTTGAGTGCGGCCATTGCAATCTGACCACTTCTAACACACACATACACACAAATACGGATAATCATCAGAAAACGTCTGTAAAGTGCGCATTTAATTGACATCATATCTTAATGATCATTGTTCTTACTGTATATTGCATATTGCTTGCTGGACGTTGATATGTGACCAACATCTGTGATCACATGACAGGAAGGGCACCCTACTCTTCAACAACATCTTCTCCATCGTTCCTGCTGTGATGATGGGCGTCAGTGAGACCGCCCGCTCCTATGAGATCATCATCGGGGCCAGGGTTCTGGTGGGCATATGTGCCGGTCAGAAAAACACTCAACACTAATAATCCTTATTCAAGTGTGTTTAATGGACACGGTCAGTGTTTCCTTGTGTCTGATGGTCACGCCCTGTCGGCAGGTCTGTCCTCTAATGTGGTGCCCATGTACTTGGGGGAGCTTTCCCCAAAGAACCTGCGGGGGGCGATTGGTATCGTACCCCAGCTGTTCATCACCATTGGGATCCTCAGTGCCCAGGTGCTGGGCATCAGGAACATCCTAGGGAACAGCACAGGTCTGGAGCCTACTGTATATACTGCATATGCACCATAGTCTACGAGAAGCATGTGATTACGAAGCAAGGAAGACTTTCATTTGTCAAAGCCGCTAAGCCGCTAACTTAACTGTGCAGTCAAGACACATCCAAACAACACTTGGTTTGATGAGTGAGTCTGTGTGTAAACAACCACAGGGGCTGATGCTTAAAGTGCTGAGTCAGATTATGGAACATCATTACATTGATATTGGGGTTCAGGATTGGCTGGTTAGTTGTTTTTTCCTGCATACATCACACACTTTCATGAGATATTTATGGATTAATTGATTGATTGGTTGAATGTTGGTGGAATGTCTGAATTAACTGTCTGTCTGTCTGTCTGTCTGCCTGCCCTCTCCCCCCAGGCTGGCCTCTGATGTTGGGTCTGACAGGTCTCCCTGCACTGGTGGAGCTGCTACTGCTGCCGCTGTTCCCGGAGAGCCCCAGGTACCTGCTCATCCAGAGAGGAGACCACACCGCTGCAAGGAAAGGTAGGACACGGGATAGCCCCAGCCCAAAAAGATGCTGTGTTCGATTCCCCCCAATGTCTGCAGCCTAACCTGTCGGTATACCAATAACTTACAAATTATGTTTAATACCTGTGGAGTGTGTCTGGTTGGTGGCTGGTTTAAGGAGCCTCACCTGACCCAAGTCAGGCTTTATTTTTTAATTTACCCTACCTGTGTCCTGGTGTTGGAGGTGCCCAGAAAAGCAAACCTGGCTGCTGGAAGGGCTATTGCCATAATACCATATTGTTTTTAATGCTGTCTCTCTGTATTCCTTCTCCACTACCTCCCCTCCAGCACTGCAGCGGCTGCGGGGCTGTGAGCAGGTGGACGACGAGCTGTCAGAGATGCGTCTGGAGAACCAATCGGAGCAGGCGGAGGGCCAGCTGTCTGTGGTCAGCCTTCTGTCCCAGACTTCGCTGCGTTGGCAGCTCACCTCTGTCATCATCATGAACATGGGCCAGCAGCTGTCAGGGGTCAACGCGGTGAGACTCACCAGACCTCATCCTGGACTCTCTGTGTGAAAGGCCCGGCGTTATGTTTGTTAATTTTCCTCACCTACTCACATGTATTTTGTGTCTAGCGAACAATACATAGCTGCTTACATGCAGGGGTGTAGATGTTGTTGTTACTGAGGAAAACAGAAGAAAACAGAAGAGAAACCCACACAGCTGTCCTGTCAGCACCCCAGTGATTAATTCGACCATCATCATTTTTCCTGAAAACAGCCGGGTTAAGCAAAAAGAAGGATGGTAAGGTAGACAAGTCACAGTGCCTTCCTTAAAGCTTCCTCAGTGTTGTGTAACACTGAACTTCCACAGAAAAAAAGATGCTTGTGTAATTAATCATAAGATTTGATTCTGCTTACCAAACAGGGCGGTCTACAGACAGTCTAGTCTAGCCACCACCAGCAGACAATAGGCTAAACAATACTTTTGGGGGTTTGATGAAAAAAACCTGCCTTGTACCTGAAGTAAATTAAATCATTGCTATTTCAGTCACGGATTGGTCAGGCAATTTGTAACATTTCTCCTTGCCACACAGCACTAAAAGTGGCTTCTACTGGGTTCCTCCAACAGCAGGACACAGGAAGGTGTCTGTGAATAGTAGTAGTGTGAACAGAGCATGTGGAAAAAAGCTAGCATGCTAGCACTCTCTCCTGAGGCTGTGTGGTGCTGGCTGGTTTAACACTGATTAGTCAATGGATCACAGGTGTGCAGCCCCACCCAGCCCCAGACTCTAACTTGGGCCAAGTGAGGCTGCTTAAACCAGCCACCAACCACACACACTCCACACAATTATACATGTATTTAATGATTTCAGGTACCGGCGGGACAAGCGGGCCGTGGCTTCGGCGGTCGCCGAGGCAAAAACTCGGACTTGGGAGGAGTTCGGTGAGGCCATGGAGAAAGACTTCCGAACGGCTTTGAAGAGATTCTGGACCACCATCCGGCGTCTCAGGAGGGGAAAGCAGTGCACTGTCAACACTGTGTACAGTGGGGACGGGGCGCTGCTGACCTCGACTTGGGACGTTGTGGGTCGGTGGGAGAATACTTCAAAGACCTCCTCAATCACACCGGCACGCCTTCCAGTGAGGAAGCAGAGTCTGGGGACTCGGGGGTGAGCTCCTCTATCACTGGGGCAGAGGTTGCCGAGGTGGTTGAAAAGCTCCTCGGTGGCCGAGCCCCGGGGGTGGACGAGATCCGCCCGAGTTACTCAAGGCTCTGGATGTTGTGGGCCTGTCCTGGCTGACACGGCTCTGCAGCATCGCGTGGACATCGGGGGCGGTGCCTCTGGATTGGCAGACTGGGGTGGTGGTCCCCCTCTTTAAAAAGGGGGACCGGAGGGTGTGTTCCAACTACAGGGGGATCACACTCCTCAGCCTCCCTGGTAAGGTCTATTCGGGGGTACTGGAGAGGAGGGTTCGTCGGATAGTCGAACCTCTGATTCAGGAGGA
>OMKP01067677.1:0-10612 GCA_900302375.1 Bathygadus melanobranchus | reverse complement strand
TAAAGATCTAGGCATATGTAGAGAACATCCAACTCAAGTAGAATTTGAGTCTACATGTAATTTATTACATACAAACGAGAAGCTGCTCATTATAAGATTTGTAAATGTTTTAATAACATAGGTTTTTTTTTAACAATGACTTTATAGAAACATTTGAACATTAATGGTGACCGTGGGTCTCGGTGAGATCAGGAATTACTTCACCAGTCTCCAAAACGGTATCCCCCTAAAACAAGCAGAAGAAGACAGTAAAGATGTGGTTAGAAATCAGTAATTGGTCCACAAACCCCCAATTTAAATTTTATTTAAATTTTTTATTTATATTGTATTGCTAGGTTAAATGCTATGCACCGTGGATGAGAGGGAAACGCAATTTCAGCCCTCTGTATGTCTGTACATATATTGGTCTGACAATAAAGCTGACTTTGACTTTGACTTTGACAAATAGTAAGATTGTTTTGCCTGGTCAATATTCATGTTTCACTTTGATAAGCAGATATTTGTCAGGCAACAATGAAGTCACCAAGGCTTGTTACAATACATTCTAGTACTAAATCATTTTTTGTTTAAATAAATGTTTTTTTTTGTTAATTTAAATAAATACAATTACATAATGCAAAGTGTACTTACAGGGAACAACCTCGGGGTCGCTTCCACAATTCCATATGGCGTGTTCTGTGGAAGAAATAATCACTGTTAATACATCTTCATAGTAAAATTAATAAATAAGCTAGAATTAAAACATTGTCATGGTAATATTGCGTGTGTGAGTGAGACCGTTATACAGTATATGTATCAGAATAAATTAAGAGCTGGCTAGATGCAAGGCTGAGTAGCTGAGTAGATATATTTTCCATAATTAGTCCATGGCCCCATTTATCAAACTATACATGCACTATGACATTTAGCATGTGATTATATTGATTGGCATCTATTTTGATCAGGACTTACAGCCATGTGGTACTTGACACAATAGTGAACGATCCACGCTGGTATCAACAACCGCGTCAACGTCAATACTCCCCCTCGGTACACTTTGTGTGTCTGCAAGAACAACAACGAAAACGCAGAAAATAAACCAACGTTAAAGACAAAACCGTTCATAAATGTTCCCTGTGCAAAGATATATCTCACACCCTTTACTGTATTCATGTAGGACAAGTGAGCAGGGGTGTGCTGAGATGCTGGTAACAGAACTACATGAGAGGGTTACTGTGACAGTAGACTATAAGGGAGCAGTGGACTTATGATTCAGGTACACCAGGAACATGTCAACACCAGACTGCACTGGTCAGTGTTAACACTATGCTATACAACTGTCCGCTTTCATAACTAACTCGGGAACTATACACTCACATAAAGCCTCCACAGAGTCCTGGGTTCCAGAAAGCCAGTCCAGAATTTAGCGATGGGCCCCGGAGCCTGTGGCTTGATGACGGGCTCCCTGGGACTGAGTTCCTGGTCCTTCAGCCACCGTCTCCTGAGCTTTGTGATCTGCTCGTTGCGCAGCCTCTCGTCTGGCGTGTAACCAGACATGTTGTTAATAAGATATTTAGCTGCTGTATATTCACCCTGAAACCTACAATGACACCACCGAGGACAACCTCCCTGTCGCACAAACAAGCCGACGAAGAGGTTGTAGAGGAAACATGGGCGTTAGATAAAGTATCTTACATTAGTAGAGCGCCATCTATTGAGAAGGAGTGGCTTTAAACCTTTTAGAAGATGGCGATTTAGAAATGCTATTTTGCAGCCTTGTAACATTTAAATTAAAGTAAATTAAACGGTCCACATTATTTTGTCATTAAGGGGAATTCTGGGAAATACTCAAACCTAACCGCTGTCCACATGTATGGAATTTTGCTCAGAGTCAAACAGTGAAACAAAAAAAGAATGATCATTTTGTTTTATTTACATAAAAAATAAATAAAGTAAATAGAAATAGAAAATCTGAATTCATTAACAATGTCAAAGAAATTAAATGAATCCAATTGATATATAAAATATATAATAAAATCAATGTGTGTTTAATAAAACATTTTTTATGTTAAATAATACAAATCTTTGGTGAGGAATGAAAGTACAATTGAAGAACAAAATTAAGATTAAAACAATGTTAAATAATAAGTCAGTGTTAGGTGTAAGGTGTCCCTGGTGCCCATATTAGATGTATATAGTTGGTCTCCATGGAAGTGAATGTCCATGGTTGATTTCCATGTTAGATGTCCATGGTTAAATAATACAAATGTATGTTGAATGTTGTATACAACATTTTTTCAAGTTCAATATAATAAACCGTAGCAATGTTGAATATACAAATCTTTGGTATCAAAGAACAAAATGAAAGAAAAAATAGACAACAAAAAGAAACATTATCAGTTAATCATAAACTGCTCAAAGAAATGAAGGGAACACTTAATCATCACAGTATAACACCAAGTCAATTAAACTTCTGGGGTATCGAGCTGTCCAGTTAGGAAGCGTAAACGATTGTGAATCAATTTCACCTGCTTTGGTGCAAATGAAAGTGACAACAGGTGGACAGGAGAGGCAACAGCAAGACAACCCCCAAAAAGGAAATGGTTTTGCAGGTGGTGGCCACAGACTATTTCTCTCTCCTTATCCTTCCTGACTGATTTTTCACTAGTTTAGCATTTTGCTAGTGCCCTTGTCACTACTGGTAGCATGAGGTGGTACCTGCAGCCCATTCAGGTTGCACAGGTAGTCCAGCTCCTCCAGAATGTCACATCCATACGTGCCGTTGCAAGAAGGTTTGCTGTGTCCCCCGGCACAGTCTCAAGAGCGTGGAGGAGATACCGGGAGACGGGCCATTACACGAGGAGAGCTGGACAGGGCCGTAGAAGGGCAACAACCAAGCGGCAGGACCGGTATCTGCTCCTTTGTGCGAGGAGGAACAGAAGGAGCACTGCCAGAGCCCTACAAAACGACCTCCAGCGGGCTACTCGTGTGCATGTTTCTGACCAAACTGTCAGAAACAGACACCATGAGGGTGGCATGAGGGCCCGACGTCCTGTAGTGGGACCTGTGCTCACAGCCCAGCACCGTGCAGCTCGATTGGCATTTGCCAGAAAACACCAGAATTGGCGCCCCATTCTCCTCACAGATGAGAGAAGGTTCTTCTGATTTAAGTGTTCCCTTCATTTCTTTGAGCAGTGTAAGTTCATTTGGTTTGGTTAGTTTGGTTTGGATGGAGATCATCACGTTTAGAAATAGAAGATTGTTCTCAGAACAGATAGAAATTGTCTATAAAACCAAATTGTGAACAGCAGCATTGTGATTGAAGCCAAGTGTGATGCTGCAAAAGTCTGGTGAAACGACCATCACGGCCGAGAGTGGGGAGTGGGCCAGACATAAAAACGTCCTTCTTCCTAAGCTTATGGCCGGGTCAGCACTAGCAGAATGTCTGGAGACTGCCTCCTTCAGCAACCTGCGTCGGGCAGGCGAGGCTTCCCCATGGGATCCGAGATGGAGAGCAGTAGCCGATGTGATGGGGGACACTCCACTCGAGGAGGCGGCAGGGCGGTGAGCGGAGGAAAATAACCCATGTCCAGGATGATGAGACCAACCATTTGTAGGCCAAGGGGGGCAGCCGACAAGGAGGGAGGGCAACCAGGGATGTCGGAGAGGCCAGGTCATCCAAGACTTGAAATCTATTTCCAAGCTGGAGAGCATTATGTGAGAGCGGCTGGAAGCGATGTTTCCCTTGCCGGGGCTTATTGTTCTTTACCTGGACCCAAGGCTCTGGAATGGATGGAGTGGAGCAGACTTGGGTCTTGGTTTTGCTGCTGTGGATCGCTTCAGCGGACCAACGAATAGTGGTATCATTGCCCTGGGCTGATGCTGTATGGACTGGAGGGCAGGCCTGGAGGGCAGACCTGGACGGTAGGCCTAGACGGCAGGCCTGGAGGGGAGGCCTGGAGGGCAGGCCTGGAGAGCAGGCCTAGAGGGCAAAACTGGAGGGCAGGACTGGAAAGCAGGACTGGAGGGCAGGACTGGAGGGCAGGCCTGGAGGGCAGGACTGGACGGCAGGCCTGGAGGGAAGGCCTGGAGGGCAGGACTGGAGAGCAGGCCTAGAGGGCAAGACTGGAGGGCAGGACTGGAAAACAGGACTGGAGGGCAGGCTTGGAGGGCACGACAGGCTGGCGCCATCCCGATTGCCCAGGAGGGAAAGGCGCTGGACTGTATTGTGGCTGCGGATGATAGGTCCCTCAGCCTGCACTCTGGTAATGTCTGTCTCCATTCATGAACATCTAATGCTCATGGTTGGTTTCCAAGGTCGGATGTCCATTGTTGGTTTCCATGGTAGATGTTCATGGTCAATGTCTATGTCGATGTTATGTGTCCAAATGCAATGTCAATTTTAGATTTCCAGACAAGATGTCCATGTTCATTTTCCTTGATGATGTCATTCTCAGTTCTTCTTGAAGCTGAAGAGTCGGCGAAGCCAAGAGAATCGCCTCTTTTTCTTCTTCACTTCTTTCAGCTCAGGCTCCTGTTTAGCAAAACAAAAAGTTTTAGCACTACAGCATCTCAATCTACAGTGACAATAGAGTATATACAGTATATACAGTCTATACTACTATGTATATCATCATTGAGTGATATAGGAGATGGAAATACAAATCTTCAATTTTCAGGGAAGTGAATTCATGATTATTATTATTATTATTATTATTATAGTTGATAAAAAACGGAATGGTGCTCATTTACAACAGTTGTCTGAAATATTTGCCTTGTGTATCATGTCTGTCAAGATGGCTGACCTTCTCTGGGCAGTTGAGAAATTCCTCCCTGCTTGCTTTGCGCTCCTTGTGTAGACGCTGCTCTAGCAGGGTGAGAGGTCTCTCCTCGTCTCCTTCCTCCTCCCTCTTCACAGGGACATTAATGCTATAGGGGGTGTTGTGTCCTCCCTGGACCTCCTCACTGATGCTCACAGAGGGCTTGATATGGTTGAAAACCTCTGTTGCTATGAGGGAGCAGGCCAGCAGGGCTATCTGGGGGTCCTTCATGAGGCCCTCCCTGGTCAGCCATGTGTTGGGCAGGGCCAGGTTCAGCTTCTCTGTAAGGGGTTGCCAAAGCTCAACGGCCAGTCTGACCTGTTGAATGACCTCAGCTTTAATCTCTCTATACAATCTAAATTACTGAAAGTCATCTTCAGAAAAAAATACACTGTTTGTCCAGATACACCTGGTGATCACATATTATATAATTACATTAATTAAGTGCTTCATGTATTATTTTCTTTGGACAGTGAATTACAATTGACTTCATTAGATTAGGAAATGGTTACAATACATAGATTGATTTAAAGAGACATTCTCTGTCTTTCCAGTTTAAATAGAACAAAAAAATAAAGTCATGATATTATAATGCTACAAAAACCTAAAACAGACCTCATGCGCAGGGTCCTTCAGGCGCTCCAGAGTCTGTTTAAACAGTCAGTTTTTATGGTATGTTGTGGCCTCCTTCTCCATCAGGAAGTGGACATGTTCCACTATCTCCTTCTCAAAGGCCTGGTACTTGCAGGCCTGTGACTGGTAAAAGGTTTCATCCTGGCCTCTGAGCAGTTCTTTTACAACCTGGCCAGCAGTGGAGCGCTGGATCAGAACCGTGTCCTGTTTCACAGTGGAAGAGACTAATGTCTAAAAACTAGCTAGTAGTTTTTAAATAAGCTGGAATTTCATGTTGGAGGAAGATATTATTTCAGAGTTGAACACTTGTAGTCTATGTTATTGTGTTTTCATGAACGTACGGTGGTTGAGACAGTTCAGTTCATAGCAGCAGCAGCAGCAGCAGCAGCAGTGTAACTTGGCCATGGCTGAGATGCTGGAGGTAGTATTGCTCCACTAGATGCAAGAAGACTCTCGCCAGAGCCTTGCAGAGAAGAAGACTCTGTCAGACCCTTGAGCAGATGCTGGCTGTTCTGGAAGTCCTTCTGGAGGGCATCACCACTGCCGTCCACCACAAGAGCATTGTCAGCTAGGGTGTCCAACGGTGAGGTCACATCCTCATAGTCATCTCCAACAAAGTACTTTCCTTCGACCCAGGCGGTGTCAAGTGTGGTCAAGGAATGGCGTTTGATGACCTTGTGGCGGTAATCCGCAATGACCTCATCGCTCATTTCCGGAAGAGCCATACGGTAGAGCTTGGTGTGCCGGATCCAGGTTCCAAACTCATGGAACATCAGATCCCTCCCTAACCCTAACCCTCTGATGACAAAAAGAGCCTTCTCTCCATTTGGTCCTCATCCACCCTGGGAGCTGAGAGCAAAACAAGAACAGGGAAAAACTCAACACGATGTTAAGGACTCCTCAAACATTGAAATTGACTTACTAGGGCAAGTAATAAAGAAATATATGTTGTACAATATTCTGAAGGCTTGTTATGTTATTATTGTTATCATTGTTGTTGTTAATATTCTATTAGCAAAACACTGCTCGTATTCAACTTTATAATCAACACATGTTTCAGGTTTTGGCAATATATTTTTGGAAATATATTTGGGAAAGAGCGAGAGAGAGAAGGACAATGGATGAGAGGGGGAAGATGAATCAGAGGCAATGTAGGAAGAGAAAGGAGTGTGAGATAGAGATGTAGGAAGATAGGAATTACTTCATTATGTCCAATGATATTTGATTTATATTATTTATATTCCAACCTACAAACCATGTACAATTGTACATTTGTCCACCTTGTCATGATTACTAGTAACTAGGAGTGACAGGAGAACGAATGAAAAGTACTGAGTATGTTCTCATTTTATTAAGAACTTTAGTGCAAAATAAAGTAATAATAAATAAAGTTTTGAGTAATACAATATTGGCATAAGCAGTAATGTAGTACGAGTGGTACTGCTAGTAGTGTCGTAGCATGACGAGAACCTACCTGGAGAGTGTGGGCCAGCAGTGTCTGCTGGTCCAGCTGCCTGTCGCTGTCACTGTTGAGGGGGTGGAGCTTCAGGATGAGCTGAACCAGCAGGTCGTCTACCAGGTCGCTGCTCACAGTCAGCAAAGAGCCTGGAGGAAGGTTCTGCACTGCCCACACCGCCCTCTGGAGAGAAGACATTCATGGAAATGGTTTAGACCACATGAGCTTCAATTCCACATGTATGAGAGAAAAGTTCAAACCTCATTTTGTAATTTGTATCTGTTTTCAACATATTAAAACAGATGTTTTCTTCTGTCATTTTTTGGAAAATGGGTCTGTCTCATGCCTTGTAAGAAAAACCCTTTGGGGTTTCTATATATGTAACTGTGTATATGGATGTATGCAAGTATTTGCATAATCTTTAGAAGAGTGTCAACTAACATGAGCCACACTTCACAAACAACTATGAAATCATATTAATCCCAATAAAAAACATTGTTATCATGAGCCTCTGTAGCTGACCTGCAGGTCCTCCTGAGTAGCTTGCAGCTGGTCTGGGCCCAGTTGGGCTACTCTCACAGCCACCAGGTAGGACATGTAGTGGTTGAGGATGTGTGGAGCGCTGCCCAGATAACTCGCCAGCCGGGCTCTTGGGACCAACACCTGCTCCAGGCAGGCCAGGATGGACTCAGCCACCTGGAAGATGGACACAAGAACACAGACACATGTTGGCACTGGGAATTCATGTCTTTGTTTTATGCCATTATGTCATTTCACATGGTGTAAGCGCTATGTTACTTTATCAAGTTTGTGGAGTAGAATTGTTACAACATTTGAATTCACAAAAGATGTAAATAATGTATGTTAACAAAGTAGCTATGCTGCATGTTTTGCTGTATTGAATGGATGCATTCACAATACAATGATTATTGTATTCAGATTAAAATATACTGAAAAGTCAATGATTACATATTATAACATGTGCAAAAGTACACACCTGGCAAGGAGCGGTGGGCTGGAGCAGACTGTTGGCCTGCTGCCTGTCCTCCGTCACCCTGGCCCAGGGGAAGGTGGAGCTGAGGAGGCGCTGGGTCTCCTGGAGGATGATGTTGATCCTCTCAGGGGTCCCAGGTGGGGACGCCCCAGGGCTGACCTGGAGAGCACAGCACCAGTACACACATGAAGTCAACCAGGAGCTTCTGAAGCTATCGCAGAGGCATCGTCCGTTATCTTCCAATTTCAAAGTGTGATGTGAGCCACAATTCTCCGGTTGTAACTCAAAGTAAATGTCTAATGACATAATTCAGTGCAGTGTTGTGAATATTAACGCTGTCTTATATGTCATGACTATAGATGCATGTCCTATGTCAAAGCAATGGGCCTTATAGCAGCCATCTTGGTCGCTAGCTGGGTGCGGGTACTGAATGGGGAATGAGACCCATAGTGGTCAGTTGTGAGGACAGTACTGGTCCCTATGAGGGACATATTTGATTTAAACAGGACTATACCTGAGTCAGCAGCTGGGCGATGACCTCTCTGAAGGAGTAGCCAGGGACCACCACCTGCCAGGGCATGGCAGAGACAGGGGTGGAGCTGGCAGCAGTCTCAACCTCAGAGGAGGAGGACTTCTGGGTGGAGCCAGTGAGTCTCCAAGACAACCTGAAGACCAATCACATTGAGAAAGATTATTTCCTCCACTTTTCCTCCAGATTATGAATCCCCTAACTGTACTGCCTCTGTGACGGCTTACGGTAAGGCTGATTAGTTGATGAACACTTATTAATCATAAACATACCTTTGCAGGGTCTTGAAAAAAGTGTTTTTTCAAGAATGAAGCGCATGTTGCTAACCCTGTGATAAACTCAACTTACTCGCACGAGAGACCAGGTAAACTGATAAAGAGCAAAGGACAGAACCGTGACTCTATAGCATCAAAATTCAGCGACTGAGACTGGTGGTGTCATTTTGTTGGAGTGGTGTGATTGATATGGTGCCACTGTAATTATAGTGACAACGATGCACACTAAACCTCTACAGTTATCTATCTTTCTAGCCTATGCCCTTCCTTTCATATATTCATGGAAATAAATAAAAAAGAGTTGATTAATTTCATGAACGACACTTCATATTTATTTTTGCATGGTCATCATTGGGAATTTTATAAAGTACAGTACATTCAATAAATTGTGACAAAACTTGTGTGGTGTGTGAAGGCGGACGCTAGGGGGCGGCCGTTGTGAACAGGGGACCTGATGACTGAAGCCAGCTGCTTCATTAACTCACTTCCGTTCCCCGTGTCTCACGCGAAGTAATAGATATCGCAACGGTCTGCCATTGACTTAACGTGTCTCTTGTTAACTGCGTGTTTTTGTAGAGCATCAGGTAAGGTTGACACGCTACTTTATAGCAAACCAACTAACCGGGAGTCATTGAGGCCATTTCCATTCGTTTTCTATATGGTGTCGAAGACTTAGCCCAAGACATGATCCTATGTCTTAATGTCCACGCATGTTGCAGCTTCTGCATGTAGATGTGCCTATAAGAAGTGCTTGAACTACTTAGTTCACATCATACATGGTGGGTTTGTGTTGGTCATTTCCACTATCAATATCAAATGATAGTTAGGTGATAGTTTTGCAATTGCATATCGAAAGACTTTCCATATCCTGGCTGTTTCATAATCTATCGCTCTTTGCTTATTGATTAGTTTCGGCTGTTGTGATTGGCTGTCGTTAGTTGTAGGAGTTTGACTGACAGCTGCTGTGTGTCAGGTCTTTGGATGGAGCCAGTGTCAGATGTGAAGCCTACATTTAGTTGTTTTGACGTCGCACGGGTCGTCATAGCCCTGCAGCCCCACGGTTCTGCGCGTCGATGAGAGAAGTATGGTCAAATACTTTGCAAACGACACGGACATCAAGGATGCCTGGGATCGTGTTGTCTCTGCATTCTGGCAGAGATACCCAAACCCATTCAGGTAGAGCCACGCAACCTGCTTTGGTTATCGTGTTAATTGTAATTGTACTGGTTGTATAGGACTGCATCACCTTATGTTGTGGAAATTGACCAAGGATTTTATGATGGCAGTTGGGTTGTCACAGTTTTTGGCTTTTGAACATTAACATAATGTTCTCTGACCCTCCCCTTCCAAAAAAACTTGCAGGGAACGGGTCTGTAACTGGTATTTTTAGATATATCTGGTTAATGTGACCAGTATTTTAAAAAGAAACTGCACTTATTAGAAACAGAACTGAAACAGAGCAGTGGTTTACTGGCTTCCTGGCTGGGTCCTGTCTGCCATTTCAGTGTCCATTACACACTTAACTGTCCCCTCCCAAGGCTGGTGCCTAAATTCAGAAGAGTGTAAAGTGTACTGTATAGCAGTGATGGGGACGAGACCACCTATATCGAGTCCGAGTCAAGACCAAGACCTTAAAGGGTCGAGTCTGAGACCAAGTCCATTTTCAAGACCATGGATTTAATTTGACTTATTTACCATCACCCCTTAATATTCTAGATCTCCAGCTTCCTTACAGGGAGTTAAAACGAATAAATTCATATAGACTCTTATAGGCTGTCAAAATACCTGGAGGTCGAAAGGAGCTCAGCTGGGGTCAACCTGAACATTTTATGAGGTTAAAAGTAAAAAATTAAAGTATTCCAAAATTGAATATGTTGTAAAAGTCTTTGAGATAGATATTGAGCTCCTTTGACAGCTCACATTATA
>OMKP01067648.1:0-15641 GCA_900302375.1 Bathygadus melanobranchus | reverse complement strand
ATACGTAAGTAAATAAATAAATATAAATTAAATATGGCAACTTAAAATAACTGTAATGTCCCCCATTACAATCATCAA
This sequence comes from Bathygadus melanobranchus, assembly GCA_900302375.1. Classification (NCBI taxonomy): domain Eukaryota; kingdom Metazoa; phylum Chordata; class Actinopteri; order Gadiformes; family Macrouridae; genus Bathygadus; species Bathygadus melanobranchus. Next base: position 15,563 of record OMKP01067648.1, on the reverse strand, counting down.
GGCCCTCGACTCCGCCCAACAAGGTGCAGAGATCTATAGTATGAGGGGGGAAATAGAGTAGGGCCACTAACTCAAGAAAAAATATCTACCCCTTAATAAGTTAATTATTCTCTTAGGGCAAATTCTTGGCCAAGAAAACCAGCATGTTAACTTTGCTAGGTTTCAAATATGCACGTTGACATGTTACCACATTCCCTGATGTGCTGAAGAGCCTCTCAGAGGGTGAACTAGTGACAGGTATACAAGGATACCTCCGAGCTAGTTTGCTCAGCTTTGGGTATGTGACCTGGTGGGCTGCATCCGAAATTCCATACTAACATACTATTTAGTACGCTAAAACAGTACGTGAGATTTTTTTGTATGTCCGAAACCTTAGTATGAACTCAATAGTACGCGAGGTGCATACTATTTACAGTAAATATTAAAGTATGCAGCACTGGACACTACGTCGGTATAAATATCCCACAATGCAATGCAGTAGTGACGACAACAAAAGACGACAATGGCAGACGGCGACCAAGGCAACTCTGTGGCATCTATAACGCTTCAAAATTAATAGAAAATATATAAATATAAATGTAATAAAACTATTCTAAATGTTGCAAATGCCGGTAGAGATGAGGCTGGCACGGGTTGCCATGGTTAGGAAGGAAGCTCTCAGGAAGTGACGTTCCGCGCTGAGCAGTGCGTCCGAAAAGATGCATCCTACTGTTTATTTACACAAAAGTATGTTGAACGATAGTACACATATTGAGTATGTAGTACATAGTATGGAATTTCGGATGCAGCGGCTCTGATGGGTCAAATGTTGGCATGCTGGGTGTGAATGCATGGCGCTTGAAAATAAAATGATGTTTGTTATTTATCACGTTTCAGTCTTTGTGATGTGTTCATCGTGACGTTCATATCGCGATGGCCATGAAAATACGGTTTATCGTGCAGCACTAGTCGCAAGGGCATTTTAACTGGGTCGCAGAGCATATCATCTTTAGAAAGAAGCCCATGAATTAAGTAATGGTAATGTTTCAATGGCTTACTTACTTAATACATGAAGGCATTCTTAATTAGGCCTACTACAATTATTAGTCAATACATTTTTTTTTTTTGGGTTGTGACATTAACAAAATGACACATGTGGCTCCTGACTGAGGCCAGTTGATAACCACTGGGCTAGAGCATGGAATTGGATAACAGTAGGCATACAATGTCATCCACTGGAAGAAAGGGCACGTATTCCCAAAAGACATTAATTCAGTATTTGCTGTTTTATTTGCTATTTTTAGCAGTATGGATTGTCCTTTGGTGGTCTGTGAAATTATAGTGGCAGTCTGCCAAATACATTTTTATGTAGAAATTAAGCCGGTTCATTATATTCCCCCTAACATTGGGAATATAAGGGGTCTTCTGGTACATGCAGAGTCCAAATATAGCTTTTTAAAGTGCTGGTGAACCCAAAACTTTTAACAAGTTGATGTATGTTGATGGATGTGTGGAGCTCCATCTGGGGAGCGGTTCATTGTTAATTGTTGTTGCACAGTTTGCTCATAAATGTTATGTCTAGTTTTTTGAATGGATGGTTGCATGAAGATATTTTACTGCAAATTTGGGGTTTTTTTTGTTGGTGTTTGGATCATCCCCAAAACTGCAAATAATTGAAATGTAGGCTTTTTGAGAAGGCACAGTGTATCCGTATGTCTAAAGCAAAGATTTCAGCAATACCTTTGTAAATGGTAAATGGATTGCATTTAGCATATAGCGCTTTTATTCAAAGCGCTTTACATTGCCTCACATTCACCCATTCATACACACATTCATACACCGACGGTGGTGTCAACCATGCAAGGAAACACCCAGCTCGTCGTGAGCAGTGTTTGGTGTCTTGCTCAGGGACACCTTGACACTTAGTTTGAACCAGTAACCTTCCGGTTGCCAGACAACCGCTCTACCTCCTGAGCTGCTGCCGCCCTTGGTTCATCTTTGATATGTACACATGAAACACACATGAATTCTAGCTGGAAACTGAATAGGGAATTAAGTCTGAAATGTATGTGTGTATATATATATATATATATATATATGCCAATGCCATGTCATTATGTAAGGAGTCAGAAGTGAATAGTGAAATAACTTTTATCATATGATAACAGTCGTGGGGGGGGAATTTCATTTTTTTGTGATTGTCTTACTGTAGTAATGACAGACATTTTGGATTTTTCATTTCCTATTCAATTTCCTCCTATAATTCATGCGTGTTTAAGTGTATACATTTCAAAGATGCACAAAGGCATTGGTTTATTGTATGCAATAACTGTCTGTGAACGTCCGGTCCAAATGTGGTGACATTCTGATCATTATTCCCAGAGATACATGTGATAACCATAGACAGTATGGTGACAACGCAGACGCTGTCCCTTTTGGAGGAGCCAACATTTTCACTATTTTTGGTTTTGGAGAGGATGCAAACATCAACCAAAAAAAGACGAATTTAACCCTGTTTTAAGGGCCCTTAGTTCCGCTACTCTTAAGCTTCTCGGATACTTATAGTATAACGCCACGGTGTATGTGGTGTATTTCATATACAAGATTATAACGCCCATGCAAATTGGCCGTAAGCCGTAACCATGGGGATAACACCTCCCCCCTCCTTCCAAGAACTCTCAAATAGTTTAGAAATCTCAGTGTTCGATTTCGAGCTAAAATAGGGTTAATTTACTGTACTGAAACACACATATACTATATACTCATAGATTCATGGAGAAACATATATTTATGTTTGTCTTGGACTTAAACATTTGTCATTTTTGAGGAGTAATTTCGTTGGTTCATCAGGTTGTAATGTCCATCATCACATATTATGTTTACGTGTTTGAGCAGGATGTGGTGAAAGGAGTTATGACATTCAGACAAAAGGTATTTTCCATTGAATGAGATCTGTTGAAGTCTTGAAATCATTTGAATGACTTGAACAGATAGCTCACAAATGAATTGGTCATATTCTCTCTCTCTGAACATATTAATGAATTAGTACAATTTGTGTCACATTAGACAACCTCTTTCAAGTTTTACGCGAAAATACATTTAATGTGTCCTTCATTTGGTGAGAACATGATAATGCAGAGGAGAAAACAATGGATGTGTATCAGAAGAGTAAATGAACACAGTGGAATCTTGAAGAGACTGCAGCCACTTAGCATGTAGGCTAGTGGTGTGTAAAAAGTTTTATTTTGTTGTGAGAACAAGAAAGTCATTTTTTTATACATTGACTCATCCTTTTTTTTTCTACGTTATTATTTTAAAATATATATCTAGGCCTATTGCCCATTTGTATTTTTCGTTTATTTTGAACCCAGTGTACGTATAATCTTGCATTAGCATGCAGTGGCTGGATGTTGGCACTTTGAATTAGATCCTTCCCCCGAAGGAAGTAGTGCAGAAATTCCTGCTGTTCAAAGAAATGAAAACAGTTTTATGGAAAAGGCCAGAGGTCCTTAAAGCCAGCATGAACTTGAATAAATAGTTGCAGTTTGAAATACAAAACTAGAAAGTAATAAATATGGAGACAACCGTCAATATTTATTTTAAAATGGTCATTTAATCTCTGCGTCAATTCAATGAAATTTTCCCTGACAAATGTATAACAATAATCAAAACACAAAAACATCACAAACATGTGAGCACTAGCTCAGGAGGTAGAGACAGTTGCCTGGAAACTGAAAGGTTGCTGGTTCGTTCCCCGGCTCCAGCTAGCTAAGGGTCAAGGTGTCCCTGAGCGACCTAACCCTAACTGCTCCAGATGAGCTGGTTGTTGCCTTGCATGGTTGACACCGCCATGGGTGAATGTGAGGCAAAGTAAAGCGATTTGGATACAAGCGCTGTATAAGTAATGCATTTTTACCATTTGTACCTTTAGCCCAGATCTAATCACATATGCAGCTGCTCAGAAACCGTCAGATTTCTGAACATCAACAGTGTAATTAGAAGCTCTGCTACATTAATACACCCTGCAGTAATTATTGGGCTATGATTGCCTTGCTAATCTTAAGCAACAGGATGGGGTTTGAAGTGGTTTCAACACCTCTCTCTCCTCTCAGCACTACTAAATGCATAGTATTCAGTTGCTCACTCTTTCTACTAGTGTAGAACAGTTTCATTTTTACATCTTTAAATGACTCAAACGAGTGACACTTGTTGAAATGAATGACACCCAATTAAATAAAGATAAGTTGTTTGGAATACTAATTAAGACGTGCTATATTAATTTCCGTCTCTAAAAGCAACAATATTCCATAAGGTTTAATTACTATCACAAAGTGTGACACATTGTGCCTTTAGAAAATGCCAGGGAAAGGAGCCTTATCAGGACTTAAACACAGGACTTTGAAACCTATCTCTGAGTACAGTGTCTGAATGTATAACAGCATGCATTCCTAACAGCCATCTTTTACACATAATGAGTATGCTGGTGTGACATCGCAGACAAATAGAAAAACACCAAATCAGATCCCTTTATCTGTGATGTCAACCCAGGGTATAGATTTAGTCTCATTAGAAAACTGGCTGTTAAAATACCAATAATCTTCTCCTGGGAAACATGGATACATTTTCTTTTGCTCAAATGACATAGCTACCACCACTCAGTCTCCTGAATCTGGGTCTAATTACAAAATGTCTTGTTGTTTTTCATGATTATGTTATATGCTCCAGGCTGTTTTTTTCCTCTCATTATGCCACATATTTTTGCCATGATATTCATTGATACTTAACGGTTTGATTGACAGCTGCTTATGATGGTTGCACCCTTCATCCATATAGAAGGGGATGTGTGTGTGTTGCGTGCGCAAAATGGTAAATGGATTATTTATACTGCGCTTTCATCCAAAGCGATTTACATTACCTCACAGTCACCCATTCATACACACATTCATACACAGACAGTGGTGTCAACCATGCAAGGCAACAACCAGCTCGTCGGGAGCAGTTAGGGTTAGGTGGAGCCAGGGATCGAACCAGCAACTTTCGGTTTGCCAGACAACCGTCTTTACCACCTGAGCTAGTGCCGCCGTGTGTGTGTGCGTCCGTGTGTGTTCTACCACGCCGTACCAAACCCGTGTAAACATGTCAATAGAAACCTGGGAACTGCTTTTCAAATAATCAAGGTAAATCAAGGTATTGTGTAACGAGGATGATTAAATGAACATTTAATAAACATTCATTCAGGCAGCATGCCCTATGTCCTCTATTACCAAGTGGGACTATAGAAAAGAAAAACCGCAGATAAAATGTCTCTCCTTGGGAAAAAAACCCACTGAAAATGTAGCATTAGTTCGTAATAGACAATGATGTAATACCAACAGCGAATGCTAAGTGAGCGCGTCGCCAAACCCACTTCTGTGCCGAGTGCCGCGTTGAGGTTCTGCACTCGCAACGCTAATTGAGTGTCACTCCGCGGGCCGACGGGTTAGCGCTCGGCAGTCAGAACGGGACGGGGGGTTAAACAGGTTGCGTCACAACGCAACGGGCTTGAGAGAGAAGGTGCCGACGTACATGACGGTCCACTTCCTATACTGCACCTTACGGGGAGCGCTACAGCACAACTAGAGAGCTGATGAATTACGTAGTCTCTTGGGGGAGTTTGTATGCCTGGATTGCTATTTCTAAAATAAGAGTAAATGTGCTGCAGAAGTGCTCTAGATTGAAATAAAAAGCCAAATATCTAATAATTACAACATGCAATGTGTTTGGGGGACAGTAGCTCAGGAGGTAGAGACGGTTGTCTGGTCAACCGGAAGGTTGCTGGTTCAATCCCCACTCCCCTAGCTAAGCGTCAAGGTGTCCATGAGCAAGACAGCTGCTCCTGACGAGCTGGCTGTTGCCATGGTTGACACCACCGTTGGTGTATGAAAGGGTGAATGTGAGGCAATGTAAAGCGCTTTGGATAAAACCGCTATATAAAATGTGATCAATCGTAATAAAAACAAAAAGCATATTTTTCTAGCAGCCATCAGTCCCACCACTTCCATCTATCTCTGCCATCTTCTCCACAGTTGCCCTTTTCCAAAAATGAGAAGGCACTATTAAATAATATGAAATGAATGAATTTGCATTCTTTTTCTTTCTTTCGACAAATGTGTTACTTCTTTGTAAGTCGCTTTGGATAAAAGCGTCTGCCAAATTCTCTAAATGTAAATGTAAATGTAATGTAAAATCATATTCATGGATCCTCCATTGCTTGTTCCCGTGTACGGGTCTGCATGCGCAGCATAGCGCAATCTCTGTCTAGTGACAACATGAGTGAAGGCGTTCAGATGCTTGACAGCTAGAGGCAAAGTGAGGTCTTCATTTAGCCTCACCTGAGGAGTCGTGAGGAGCCTGACAGGGAGACAGGCCCATGTGTGGGGAGGATATGGAGATCGCTGACTCTTAAAGTGCAGTGGCCAACATTCTTTCATGTCATTAACAGAGAGGATAGTCTCACAAATCAAGACATTGATTAATATCTGAAGTCTGATTAATGTTTAAAGTCTGATGGCAGAAAAACTCAAATCTGGGCGAACTGAGCGTTTCACTTTCTTTCACTTTGTATTTGTTTCGACCAATCATGTTGCTGGAGGCGAGGGTCTGCGAGCGCATAATTGTTGAAGACAAACTCGGCCAGCAGTAACAAACTGTAAAAAAGTGGCTGTAAAGGTTTCCTCTAAGGTAGAATATCTCCATAATGAAACAGGAAATAAGCCATAACTCCTCCCCTTTCAGTTTTTGGTGGCTATAACATAGTAGGACTGCTGGAGCCGACAATACAGAGAGGGGTGTATGAGATGTATTTTTACATTATTCGAATTGAAAACATATTGTCCTCTTCTATGTAGTTGTAGTGCGTTACATGTAGATAGGAGTATGAGCAGCACTACACTGCAGATAGGTCAAGTGAATAACATAAGTATTGATTATGTTAAGATAATTGATATTAATTTCCCTCATTTGTAAACAAAATAGATTTCCAAGCTATTTTTAGTACCTCATTATAATACGGCATATAAACAGCAGCGGCATGAAAAGCGATGGTGAACTGTAAATACTTGAGACGAGGATTCATTGATAAATACTAGTTACAGGATATTGGAGAATAAATGTAGTGTCGTTGCTCTGACCAGACGGGTTAAGGATACATGTTATAGGGCAACATTGGCCCTGAGCATGTTGTTGGCATATTCTCCCATCAGATGTATTTACCTCTTTTCTCAGAAACCTCCAGGAGCTGATCTCTCCTTAATGAGGCCTACGAGGAGGAGTTGTTTCAGGGAGCTTCAGGGAGAGAAATATTTGCTTTCAACAGTAATATGACGTTCTACGCAATAGGCTTGCAATTAACGATGAAAGATACATGCTTTAATACGCCACATTTGGCACACATGTTTTATTCATGGAGGATGGTTGAGGCGCTGAGGATAGTCCTTCAAACGTCACCAGAGCATACGAAAATGTGGCGGCTCTTTGAAAGTATTTGATTCATATGATGTGACGCGTTGATACACCCTACACGCGTACTATGTGTGCTACGTGTCCATCCTTTCTGAAGGGACCTCGCAGTGAATACTCTTGTGTTGTGTCCTTTATTTTATATGACGCTTCTGAGATGATGGCTGGTTAGTCAGACTTGTCACTGGCATGTCCTTCATGGAATCAGTAAAACAGCCAGGGTGGGAACCTACATGATATATCATAACAGCATTGGTATAGATATTGCGACAATAGTGACATTGTGAAGGATGTGATTTTTTTTTACATGAGAAGGCTAATTAAACCAGTCACTCATGCTAGAACTTTTTTGTTGCTTGACACAAAATGAAAAATTTCAAGGTTGGCATTTCCCTAATCTAGAATAAACGCCTGTCTTAAACAAGGCTCTACAGTCCGAGCACTTCACTCGGGAGTGAAATTACGAGTTTAATTTCACACAATACATCACAGGTTGCTTTAAAAACGATCTGCGCTCATGACACACTAGATTCAAAATGAATAGATGGAGTGTTCTTGCTTCCTTACATGAGTGACCACTAACAGATACATTAGTTAACACTAACTCATTACTGCATTAGCATAGCCACATTGTCGCCAGTCAGCAACAGAATAATGAAGAACAGAACGCTACGCGTACATCGTGAGAGAGGTTTATGTCCCGATAAGATAATATAGGCAGCATCACACATCCACAATCTGACTACAGTTGTTCTTCCTGATTTGATCTTTGACAGCAATACAATAACATACACTAAGCTACATATGCTCATGTGTGTTTGCGCTCTCCCACAGTGAGACCGGGTCCGGTGACAACAGCACCACTAATGCCGTTGTAATTCAGAGGAATTGTTTATGTGTGTTGTTTTGGCGAAAAACAGAGAGAGTCTGCTTTGGCACTCGATGTCGGCACGATTCAATAAAGACTTGAGTGTTTTCTTCCAGGCTGAGCCTGTGAGATTTTGTTCCAATATCGTGCAGCTCTACTGTGTCTGGTGGATGAAAAAATGTGCCAGCCACTTGGACTAAAATTGTCATTGTGACATAGTGACATCACAAGTGGGAGTGTCCACCCAGATGTACGTTGACTACATCAGTCTACCAGCCTCCCAGTGGACTGTACACACTGGAATGCTGTCAAATAAATGCATCTTGTGCAAATGTAGTATCTGTAAGTATATGTAAGTATCTCTCAAGTATACACTTCTATATTATGTGTGCAAAGCATCAATAAACAAATGTACAAACAATACACAGCACATAAACGTTGTTTCCATCACAGGCGTATGTGGTGATTTAAGTTATATTGCCCCACATGTCCAAGGTAACGCACAAAGTTCTCATATAAACTATAACTAAACTAAACGTAAAACAGGAAGTGGCCAAATCAACAAATGAAAGAGATCACCTACTGACGGCGACTTATTATACAGTATATCATGCGTTATTCAGGAATCCTATTAAATAGGGTTAGGGTTAGTTGTCTTTTTGGATTGTCTACTTCATTTCATACTTTAGTTTTGACGGACATGTTCAAGTGTATTCATTCAGTCTTGAACATAGTAATCTACGCCATTGTGTCACAAAAATAATTGCTTGAAAAAAACTGGTTTAAAATCCGCCAGCTAGTTTGTGAACGTTCTCCTCTGCTCCGAGCAAGAGGCTACGCTAACACCGCCTGTGAACGTGAGCTCCATCTGGGGAGCGGAATAGTTTGCTGCGTCTGAGAGAGAGGGTTAAGCGTACTTATAACACCGCAGTGTGTGGCGCATTTGTTGCTTATTATAATGCCCATACTCAACGACTAGCTTAAAATATACAATCGAATTTTGCTGTTAATGTCACTATGTGCCCTAGCTACTCCCATTGGTTTAAGTGCGTGAGAGTACAAAGATCCGTGTAATTGAGCCACTGGTACTTGTAATGGGACTATCTGTTTCCTGCTCTGTTTCTTTGGCCTTCAAATGCGCAGTAAACGTGTGTGGATGTGCATTAAACAAGCAATAAACGCACCTGCATTCTCAACACGGACAAAACAAATACAAAATAAAAGCCGTTATTCCTCGTGTTTTATTTCTGATATATTGCTGTTAAGATACGATTACGTTAGGCTCTTCCAAGCGGTCGAACTTATTCCAGGTGTTGGAAGCTGGCGATGCGCCATCCAAAAACAAAACACAAACTTCAGGGACCGGAGAGAGAGAGACTAATCAATAATAACACTGCGCTTGTGCTGATATTTCCACTTGTTACGTTGTTAGAATTCCCCCATTTCTATTGGTATGCCGCAAACTCACTCGCTGTGTTGCCGCTGTCGTGGTCCGTTATATGCCATGTTGAAATAGTTGCGTCTATACGTTCGAAAACCAAGCGGTAATTGGCTTGAGACCCCGCGCAGCGGCTTCAGACGCTCTGCCAACTAACCAGTGTTCTCACCGTTGCAACGTCCTCCACACTGCAACGTTCTGAAACACTTTCCTCTCGTCACAAATCTTTGATCTGAAATTTCTGTAAACTAAAAGAAAATGTATTTCTGTGCTGTGATTTTTGTTATTTTATTTTGTTCACGGTTGTTCCTCCAATTGCAGATTCAAGCGCTGATTATTATGGTCTGCTTATTTTAGCGTTAGAGGTGCTGTAGATAAGATTTAAGATCAAGATCAAGATGCAATTTGTTAGAAATGGCATATCTGTCAGCTATTAGTGAGTGAAATGAGCTGTGTGAGAATATCCTTTCTGGAGTTGACTGGGCCGGCCTCTGTATGAGCCAAGCTCCTCCCAGCTCATTTCTGACCAACCACGTCGTTCCTTACTTTTTCCCGGCAAAACTGTCCATGTTCAAATATAATAGAAATCAGCCCACAGGCTGATCTACGCAATGGACAGAGGAGGGAAGGTCTCATTTTGATGATCAACCTGTTGATGTATTGGCAATTTAATGCGGTTTCTGCATGTAAAATCCTACACGTAGTCCTTAAACGAGAATTTGTCCATTATTTCTAGGACATCATTTCGAATGACCAATTTTATGAGCAATATTTTAACCAACCAATTAGATTTCATTTAGAGCATTTGGCAGACGCTTTTATCCAAAGCGACTTACAAAAGTAACACATTTGTCGAAAGAGGGAGACAATATATCGCTGAAGGTATAGTACAATTAGAACAGAACAAGTTACAAGCATTCCTGGTTGCCAGGTCAATAGAACAAGTTACAAGCTTACACTTAGCTTGCAATTAGTAATAATTGCAAGCTAAGTGTAAGCTTAAGTGCCTAAATCGCATTTAGGCACTTACATGTGAATATAAAAAAACACAAAATACCCTTAATCCTGTTCATTTGTTAATACAACACAAAATAGGGTCAGTTCACCTGTTATTCTTCATGCATTATTTTTTTCAATAAGTCACGTCACCTCAAAGATAAATGTAAAACTGATTTAATTAATGTGGCAGATCGACTTTTAACATTGAACCTGTAACACTCTGCTACAAGTACTCGTATTATTCATTTTATTCATATTATTCAAATTAACAATCAAAATAAATGGCCTCAGCCATAAATCAATCTAGCAACACCTGATTGTTGTTCAACACAAATGGCCTATAAATAAATACATCAAACAACAGGTGATTCATTTATATTCAACAGAAAAAGAACAACAACAATAATAATAATAAATAATAAAATAATTTAAAAGAAATGCAAAGAATCGTACATACATGCACAACTCTGCTACAGCGCTGCGGCCTGTTGACTCATTAACAGCCATTGACATCACCTCTGGGCGGACAGTAGCTCAGGAGGTAGAGACAGTTGTCCGGAAACCGGAAGGTTGCTGGTTCGATCCCTGGCACCACTTACCCAATTGTCGAAGTGTCCCTGAGCCTAACCCTAACTGCTCTCAATGAGCTGGTTGTTACCTTGTATGGTTGACACTGCTGTTGGTGAATGTGAGGCAATGTAAAGCACTTTGGATAAAAGTGCTATATAAATAATCAATTTACCTCTGCTTGTTTTTCCACTTATCCAAAAGGGTTTCCAATGCATCTGTTGTGAGTCATCTGAACATTGTTGTGTTGGACATATTTTTGCGGGTAGACGAAATTATTTCCTCCTTCACCTCATCCTCGGTCACTACATCTTCAAGGACAGCTAGCATGCAGTCTTTCACTGTTTCAGAATCTGTAAATGTTTTTTTCTTTTTTCTTTTTTTACCAAGAATTTATGCAACACGGAGGGAGGCTTGTGCTGAACAGATCGGGCCATAGCTACCCTCTGTTGGTAATTCACAGAGAGGCTCTGCACTGATTCGATGTGCATCTGAACCCATGGGATGTGTTACAAGTCTGAGTGATATGTGATGCAGTGCCTTCTCAGATTGTATTCTTTTGTTACTGTGACAGCCTCGTTGCAGATCAAACATACAGGCTTTGGTCCCACATTACTAAATATATATTTCACAGTCCACTCCTGTTGAATTGACAAATTGTCCATTTTTGTCTACATTTGCCTTTTAAATGTGGACACATTTTTTTTAGCTTTTTGCCACAGCAGAGACAGACATTGGCATGCGCACAAAGAGTGAGCAGGGTCATGGGCGGATCTTAGGGGCGGGACAAAGCTAAAACCTTTCCTATTGAAGCAACTTGGACTGGCTCTCATTCTTGCTCAGAACCAGCTTTTGGGGGATTTCATTGTGACTGTTCATTGTGGAGTTTGTGTGGTTGGTGGCTGGTTTAAGCAGCCTCACCTGGCCCGATTCAGGCTGATTAGTCTGCTTTATTGCAGACTTTGTATTTGTTTGTGGACAGAGGTGGAACAATGCTAGCATGCTAGCACACTCCTGAGTGTGTGTGGTTGGTGGCTGGTTTAACCAGTGGGCATTGATTAGCCAGTCCAACACAGGTGTGCAGCCTCATCCAGCCCCAGACTAATCAGGTGAGGCTGTTTAAACCAGCCACCAACCACACACACTCCACATTCATGTTCTAATAAATCATTTGCGGGCTGGATCAAAATGATCCGCGGGCTGGATGTGGCCCATGGGCCGTCAGTTGAATAGGCCTGCCATAGACTGCTGGATTGATTTCCTTCAGGATCTGTTCTCTCGATGGCAGCACATTATTTCTACCATGCCTTATAATATCCTTGTTGTTTTTGGTTTAAGGTATAAGTAGACTAGTCCAGTGGGAGCAGTAAAAATAAGGCAGACATAAAGCATGATGATGTGAAGAATACACAGCACACAGTTTTCCAAACTCAAAGAAAAGGAATTCATTAGGTTCCTCAATATAAAAACTGCTGTGCAACTGCAGAAAAGATTGATGGTGTTTATTAACTGACATATTTATTTTGGCATACAAAGCATATACAACAAATCACAAGTTGTATTTGTAAATATGACACATTTTACATTTAGGGCATTTGGCAGACGCTTTTATCCAAAGCGACTTACAAAAAGTAACACATTTGTCGGAAGAGGGAGATACGAGATACGAAAGTGATTTGTGTGATCCTTCTGAACCTTTCATACTTTTTAAATAAGGCGTCACTTCGTGTAAATGGTGATTACATAATGAACAAATTAATACATTATTATTCCTGTATATATTTTCTTAAAATATCTGATGCAGGCATTAAAGGACCAGTAGCATTATGGTAAGGTTCCCATTCCAGGCGACACGCTCTTTGAACAAAACCTCTCGTAAATGTGGGAGAAAGGAAAGGTGTACACAAAGGTTTTGGTTCTGGTGTCAAGTCAGGGCAATTTCACACTGAAACTATATCTTTTCTTCTCCATGTTGGCCTTCTGTCACCTCCACACAGAATTATAACCAGTGAAAAGATCAGATCATACATCAGAACATTGAAATACTGTAGCCTTTGGAAAGTGCTTACAGCCAGATCACATTGTTGGAAAACTAAAGTTCAATCGTTCTTCATGCTATTTCGTTCTGCATACCAAAATGGTGTTGAAAATGTCTCATAGGCATGTTTTCTTGGAAACGCTCCAAATGTGGTTTGTGGGTGTTAACGGACGCTGTTGGAGCACTTTTGCATCCGAGTGGATGGGGAGCTTAAACGTTGGTGTGGAAAATAAACACTGACAGACAGCTTTGTACCTGTGTCATTTAAATGTTGAAGACTAAAATAACTCGTGACTCACTTGGTTCACTTGTGACACAATTAATTGACGACAAATACTGGCGCTTTCAGGAAAGAGACTTTTGGAAAGAAACGATGTCCTCGCGGTGATGTCCGCGAGGACAAGTTTGCCGGCAACTTGTCTCAAGGGCACATGACGACTGGTAAATATTCATGACCAATGTCCACTGAAGTTTTCCAGGTGGCTGTTTAGGAGTTTTAAAAGTTTCTGCCGAAACTATATATAAAGCACATCACATGCATGAGTCTCCATTCTCAGGAGTCTTTTGTTAAGATCAAAGCTCTGCACTCTTTTTGTATCAAGAGGGGGGCAGGGGATGGAAGATCGAGCATACCGATGGTCTGCCACCATGAATGTATTATTAGTCGGGCTTCAGTAAGTACATATACAATACATTAGTTATTTAGCTTTTATTTTGTTGTTGAAACCTTAGCGATTATGTTTAACTAAGTGTGGGCCACATACTAAAAGAAAAAAAATCAAATGCGTTTCAGCTAAGGCTTTTTACAGAAATTTCGGATGGGCCCACGCATGACCAATTAGTGAGCGTAGAATAATATTACGGTCAAATCATTCAGCATCCTAAGCTCACCTTAAGTATTCTTACCAACCACGGCACCCTCCTTTTCACTCACACGCACTCTTAGGGTTACCATAGAAACAAGCAGCCCACTGTTCTAGTTCCTCACAAAAAATGCTGCAATGCGAGTCCCTTTAACAGTGTTCCAAGGATGCAGCATTGTCTAATGGCATAACATAATGGTGTTGATATTAAAAACATGTTTAATAGAGTGACATATAGTTTAAGAAATGTTGAATAGCTGAACTCAAGTGAAAATATCTAAATGGGGTAGGTATAAATACACAAACCATTTTAATTAAAGGTCAAACAGTTTAAGCTTAACCAGCCAAAGCTCATAAATGAGGTGTAATACATGATCATAACATAATATCAATACGTTACTACAGTTCTATGACGTTCATATAGCAGGTATTTACCCCTTCCCCTGCCCCTTTAATGAAATGGCCTAGGCGCAATCATGTGACATAAATACAGGAAGTGAAATACGGACTTTCCCTTTAATGCTGGAGAATGTTTGACTAGACAATTGATTATTACTCAGAGTGACTGTTATCACTTGCTATATATAATGAATATATAGCTAATGCTAGCAATGTACAGATAAGACCAGCATACACCTTTAACGATGCAACTGCTGAAAACTGTAAATGTGCCGGCAAAGATAGTAGAGCGTTTACATGACTTGACTGGTTGTGACTCTACATGGTTGATGAATGTGCTTGATAACAGGGAATACGGAATACACAGAAGACAACATACGAAAATGTCCATGCAATGTCTATTTTCCGTCGCGCTCAGTACATGGCGTTTGTCAGTCTGTATCGACAAGTATGATACCTCCACACTTTCGCACACACAGCGGGCCTTCACACAAGTGTTCGGACAGCAACATTAACCGCTGTCTAGTGCTACTGCCACACATACACACGTACACGCACACACACAAACACGCACACGCACATACCATTTTACACTTTAAATGTCCGAGGGGGTGATTGCGTTGCCTAAACCTAAACAAGTAGTTGCTTTGCCTAATATATAAATGAAGATGAATTGTTAAATCCAGTGAAATAAGAACCACTGTTACACTGTAGTTAAAATACAGTAGTAAATAAAGTAATCAGAGGACAACCATCCTTTTATTTGCCACACGGTCGACACTTCAACCACACACTGTGAGCGGCGACACACACACACACGCAATTATTGGCGTCGCCGGTGGAATGCCTTCTCTGCGTTTATCCCATCCTGACCGTCCTCCCCCAGGCGCAGTGGGCAGCCATCAGTAAGGCGCC
>OMKP01067617.1:0-11054 GCA_900302375.1 Bathygadus melanobranchus | reverse complement strand
TTTGTTGACTGAACTGGACCTATCATCTAAAGTTTAAATACCACATTGCTAAAATGAATAAAGTAATGACTCCACTGTTCAACACACGCTTATCCAAAGCGACTTAAAAAAAAAGAAAATTGTCGAAAGAGGGAGACAACAATATATCGCTGATGCTCTACCTCCTGAGCTATTGCCGCCCCTAGTAATGAATTAAACTGAGCAAAGCATCTTTTGGGGGGCAACAATGTAGTCTATGACATTAAAGATAATATCTAGGCTATATGTCACAGTAGAGCTACCAGTATAATGTGCCTTCCAATAACACATGGGTAGCAGTAGCTCAGGAGGCAGAGCGGTTGTCTGACAAACGGAAGGTTGCTGGTTCGATCTCCGGCTCCCCCTAGCTATGTGTCGAGGTGTCCCTGAGCAAGACACCTAACCCTAACTGCTCCCGACAAGCTGGTTGCATGGTTGAAACCGCCGTCGGTGTATGAATGTGTGTATTGAATGGGTGAATGTGAGGCAATGTAAAGTGCTTTGGATAAAAGCGTTATATAAATGCAATCCATTATATAAATGCTATCCATAATGTTAACATTATACATCAGTTGAACCCATCTAAATAAGGATTTCGGCCATGAAAGATGAGATTGTATAGCATCAAGACATTTTCTCAATGCTATATTCTTTTTTTCATCAATATCCATGGTAAACCAATTATACTCACATTTAATAGGTTAATTAAAAATGTTGAGCTATATTTACTAACTACTGTTAAGGATGTAGACATGTTCAGTTCTGCTTTTCCTACAGTGGTGAATGGTGAGTGGTGATGACAAGGGATCCAAGCCAGGTACACCAGCGGTGCAAATGCTAGGCTCGGGCCTTGAATGTGATTAACTGTTTACGTCCTGGTAGATGACATTAAAGACTAGCACTAGACAACCAGATACAAGATCAGTAGATACTGGGCCCATTGTGGCACAGGCTAAACCATGAAGAGCCTTGCGGGCGAGCAGTCAAGATACATTTCATTTCCTGGCTTTTGGCCTCTGAACAAGCGCAGACATACTCAGACAGACACATGTGCGTGTAAGGCCTCCAGCCAAAGAAAAAGATACCCAGATTAATATCGTATGTACCTGACGTTTGTTCTAAGAACATTCCAGAGCATGTCGATGTCATTTCCAATAGCAAATCTCTAGTTAACCTGTCTGAAAAGTGTCTGCTATGTTTATTCACCCCCTGTGGAGAAGTTCAGCGGAGGAATGAACTACGACAGACCTGCCCTTTCAGGGGGTATTATGCTCAGGGGCACGTCCGTAACGTTGACCTCATTTAAGTAACGTGTTGAAACTTAAACATTGACGGTGACTGTTTATTGTTGAACCCGTTATGGCCTACATGGAAGTAAACAATGGGGACGTTGGCCTTTTAGTTTCTTCCAGTTTACTTTAGTTGAGACGCTACGAGCCAGCCGTACACAACTCATTAGCTACAAGTAGCAAGTGGTGAATCTTCACAACAGCTGTAGTATTTCTAATCATTTACATTGACCTGGATTTTCGTGGAGCTTCATGGACAGGAACCTTAGCCTCCTAGCCTTCAGCAAGCTCTGAACGCGAGACCGGGGGAAGACCCCACCACAGTTCTACAATAGAACATACAAGGATTTGGAGGACATTTTAAACTAGTGGTCAACCAAATGTACCTGCATAATTTCCACCTGTTAAACCGGGGAAACGAAATAGGCCAAAGCCTACAAAAGCGTCGAGAGAGAGCAGTCCAGTCCTTGAGCACTACCTACACAAAATAATCGTAACTTATCGGCTTGTGGCGTTCTCATGCTACAAATTACTCCTCTAAAAGATGTATCCTGCTAGACTGAAAATCATATGTTGCCTTAGGCAGTAAATGGTTATATTGAAGGCTGACAAAATAATAAAAAGCATCATGCGATCGTTGCACCAGACACTGGCGTCCATTCCCTTTTTATCCATGACCCTATCAGTTGGACTTTTGGAACTTAAATACCACTGATGATAAACGATGTAGAACTAGAACATAATAACCTGGATACCTTTCCTGTGCCTTTGGCTTTTTTCAAAGTTTCAGCGCTGCAAGGAAACTGGAGTGAGTGCTTGTCCTGTCGTGTCCACTAAAATAATAACATCAAGGATTCCTGATGACAAGGAACAGGAAGCCTGACGTTGTGTGAGGAGCAGACATAAAGCACATGCCTTGATCAATCTATATTAAAAAAATAATTCCACGTCGATTTCCATAGCCTTTAGCAGTTTCACTGACTCTTTGGTATCTCACATTTAATTTAACGCATTTAATAACAACTAGAATCACTCAAATGAGAGAAGGACAAATTGATTTCTCACTCCGCGTGAGCAGCCATCTGCTAGCATTACAGACCGGATTTGTATGTACATATTAACCTATTTGCTTATGCAGGCCTCTCCTTATTCATCATCCCCCAACATGGCTGCCCTGAATCTATGACCCTTGGCCTCAAATGGCCCACATTTGTAGTTTTGTACACTAAGCAACAATAGAAGCATATCTCTGAAAACACCAGGTTTACAAGGAAGTAGACTGAGCCAACTTATGTGTAAAAAAAAAAAAAAAAGTCCTGTAAACAAAAACGCCGACTTGGGAGACATGTCAGCCATTTACAAAAACAGAAGCTACTTTTACATGACATACGTTCTGACAATGACATATGTTCTGTGCCCAGCAACTACGAAGTGTAAGCTGTTTGGATGTATGCTAAAGACATGTACACCCTGTATCAATAGTGCAGAGGCAGCACCAAATCCTGCAGTGCTTCCTACAGGAGCATTTTCACTGAACAAACAAAACCTTTACTAAAGGAGGCACACCTCAAGGAGTGGCTGAAAGAAAGGCCCAGTGCTGCTCTGTCTATGGACCGTGTATGAGGAAACAATACATACAATATATTGTGTGAATATATTGCATGCAGCTTTGTTACCCAACACACATAATAAACCTGCTGCCGCTAAAGACTGACGCGTCTGAGGGAACAACCTTCAGGTTTTGAGAGGGGACAGGGTTAGGGTTAGGGTTAGGGTTATCATCAGAGTATATCTTCACTTCATGACAACACAATACCATTAAAAAAAACAGAAGCTTCGGGTGAAGGTGTCTATCAAATACTATGACATTACAAACATACTCAAATGAATGTATGTAATGGGGCTCTGTTGTTACATGTACCGACCATGTACACATCAAAATGTTTTAATAGGCCTAATGTATGAAAACTTCTAGTCTATATTTGGAGTGCAGAGAAGGTGTAGTTGAAATCAGTGCTCTGAATAAAACATGGCACCACCAGTGCTACCCATGTTGAATGAACTTGTTCCGATCGAAACAGTACTGAACATAAACAAAGACAGACAGACTGACACAGCACAAATAGGCAAAAGGACTATGAATTACCATGTCTCCAAGGGTCCTTTGGCTCCACTGCTCCAGAAACTATATCCTCATCTGAGGGGAAGGTCACCCTCTTGGCATCTGCTTTGTGATGATCATCTCCATCCTCCACGCTGGATGGCGACAGGGCCTGGTCTTGGACAGCAGCAGCTTCTGTACTCTCCTGGACTATTTGTGAGGGGTTCTCTGCTTCCTTGTTGTTGTATTTGCTGGCAACAGTGGATGACTCCACCGTCACAGAAGGCTCGATGGTCTCTGGATCAGCCTCCAACACACCACTCTCGTCCAGGCTCAAATCTACACCAATGTCCATGTCCCCGCTATCGTCACCCATGGCAAACTTTTCAGTCTCTGTGTTACTCGGCTCAATCATTTCCACCCTGATGCCCCCCTGGTTCTGTTCATAACCAGACACATCCATGTCCTTAGGGTGTCCAGCTGTGGTGCCATCTTGGGCACTGCTGTTTTTATTCCCATTCAACTCGTCAATTTCCAGTGTCTCTGGGGCCTGGTGGTTGTCCTCCTCGGCCCCCCGGAGGTTGTCAGTTAGTTGCGGGAGTAAGTACGTCTCAGAGGGATCTGTGGTGACATTGTTCTGTTTACCCATGTCACCATCCGTCATTAGTTCAGTAATCCGAGATATAACCCCCTCTGTGTTGGTCGTGGTGTTGTGATCATGGTCCACGTTGCCCTTTGTTTTAACATTGCACAAATCTAGAGATTGCTCCTCGATATTCATGTTTTCATTTCCAGTTAATATAAATCTTCAATTGTGTCAAAGAGGCTGGATACTAGATTGAACAAAAACAACCAAGCAGTGGAAATTATTTAGTCTGTGCTGCCGACTACAATTAGTCACTAAAGAAAAAAGATCAATGTTGTCACTAATGAATGAATGTCACTTTGTCACTAACGATAAAAGATAAGTTACTGGTATTGCAAAGTACTAACAGTCAGATTCACTGTACAAATTATACAACTGACTTTATATTTAGAATGATTAAAAATGTTACAAAAAATGCCAAATCAAATATGACAGTGGAATACGTTTAATAAATGCAGCAGTTTCCCAGTGTCTTTTCTCTTGCAAATCATGCAACTTTTACCTATCACAGCACCCACCTGGATAGCCACAGAAGGGTGTTTTACTAAGAGACGAAAGTAAACATACCACTGTGATAATGAAGCGAGGAAAAGCTGTCAGGTCATCAGCAAATTGCAGGCAGTATTTGAAAGATCAGGACAGCCAGTTCACATGAAAAAAAATCAGTCAGGGTGCCTCCATTACGCTAGCAGAAGTGAGCTAGTCCACGACTAGACCATTTTATTTGCATGAACTTGGGTGCGCTACCTAGCTTAAAGTTAATGCCCAATGACATTTAGGCCGAGATGCGGTTTCATTCTTGACTTGTTTCGTGTAAACCCGGCGGCTTCTCTCCCGACAACGTATATTCTTCTTTGTCGGTAAAAAAAAAAAAAAACAATTGTCCAACTGCGTCGGTATCTGTTGTAAAGCGACTCGGCTCACATCAAAACCCTCGACTAGGGGCAAGGAAAAAAACAGCCGTCCGAGCAATGAACATGTTTCGGTGGCTAACGTCAGTGCTAGCCGTTTGTTCCAAAAGACAGCCACGGCTGCCGGTGAGCAATGGTGTTCGGTAATTTCTCCGAAATGAATAAATATTCTAGCGCAAGTGAAAGCCACCCGTCAGTGGTAGAAGAAGATGCTGTATTTGTAAAGCGTTACCTTCTGCTAGCTAGCTGGAAATCCAACAACTGTTTGTTGTCCATACGTCCCTACGTCATTGGCTCGTCACCGGTGGTGCGCGTTCAACAGAGCGACGCTACAAAACAAGTCATTACATGAGGCCTACTATAATTTTACAATTTGTCTTTTTGTTTTCAAAAGGACTCAGATAGCCTACATGAAATCCAAACATGCCTTGAATCCGATAAGTGCCATTGATGATTGCGATTTGGATAGAAAGACGCAGCACTGTATTTGGTATTACTGTTATTTTATATATTGATATTAATATATATGTTAGAATTAGTGTTGCTTCTATTTACTGTAAATATTGTTGCTTCATTTCATTGTAAATATCTACTGTTATTGTTGTTGTTGCACAATCCCCTAAGCATTGCCACTTAATTCACTGTACGGACTTTATAAAGTTATTGAATATTCAATAAACGTGTGCCTTATGTGTCTTATGTTTGTTTGGCATTGAAGCTTTACAGCCATACTGTTTGTCTGTTCGTACTTGCCAAATAAAAGGGGAAAACAAATTAATATATGAATGAATTAAACGTGTTGGTATATGTCAAGTTTACATACATATTACATATATATTTATATACTGATATTCTATACATTTCTTTTGAGAACAGTAGCATCAGTTACGTTTTGGGTCAGAATAAAATTGTATAATTTCAAAAGGTATTTTATTTCAGTAGAAGTTTCTCGGTAGCCTCTGGGCACATTTACTGGTGTCAAACAGCAGATGGCAGCACGTTACTTAGATTTACCCCCTGCTTGCGTTATGCGTGTGTTTGGTGTGAGACCATCCACTAGAAGGGTAGTGACATTTATACAGTGTGGTGACCCATAGCAGCCTACCATTGTGTGTTTATTTCAAAACACACGTTCTATAACTTAAACATTCCATTCATAAAACACTGTAATACAGATAGTTTAAACATTATTTAATAGCATACATTTTCTATAGCATTTTATTTAAAGTAATCTCTTAAGTCTTTCATTCACTGTTTGTTTAAAACGAAAAGATAAAACATAATATATTCTGTCCTATGCAAAAGTATATTAATCAAATTATCCAGTAAAAAAATATGATTAAATAAATTGAGATATCTCACTGATGAATACGATGTGGACATTTTGAGAGCGAGAGGGAGAGAGAGAGGAAGGAGAGAAGTGAGGTGGATGGATGAAAAACACTTTGAGTGAAGGTTCGGATCCGCTAAAAAGCATGGCACGTGACCAACGGCAGCACAGTGGGAAGACAAATGAAACAGGGTCCTTCCCAGAGGGTCGTCCTTGGACAGACTGCATGAGAGTTCCCAACATCCTCTTGGCACAAGCAGGACAGGAGGGGAGGGGACGCACAAGTCATTCAAACGAGAGAGGATGAAGGAAAACGTAGCCAGCTAATACATTACTAATACATACGCTTGGATACTTAATCTATTTACACTGCGAATGCAGAATACATCCGTCCACGAGCCTGTATACATATTAGGAGTTTGTCTTGTGCGTTGTCATCATTGAGACAACCCATTTGTTTTTTTGGGGTGGTTCTCCTGAGATTGCCTGTCTGGACCAGGGCGGAAGGGCCTCTGTATTTATTAGCAACAGTAGCTAGTAACACTGAAGTCTGTCGACGGCTGCCTGAGAGAAGCAACATGAAAACAGAGAAATGACCTGTTTATTTAGAATCTGTGCTCAGTGGCGAATGTTATTTAAAATCACCTAGTGCAAATTAATTTGTGTTTGATAGGTTTGCTTTGGTGACCCTATCTAATTCAGTATGAACTCTTGTATGAACAATGCGCCACAAAAACAACTATGGCTTCTAGCTTATAGTGGGGCCAGATGGTAGCTTACAGTGAGGCCAGATGTGTATAATTATGTGTGTGTGTGTGTGTGTGTGTGTGTCGGTATATGTTCCTGTATGTGTACTCAGACAGATGACTACTGCAGTATGCATTTGGATTGTTGCGATCCAGTCTGTGACAACACCACGAACTTCAAGGAGACTACTGTCATTGTTCTCTCTCTCTCTCTCTCTATCTCTCACACACACACACACACACGTTCACAGACATACGCACAATTCAAGTGTGCACACATGGTAAAATAGCACCGCTGGTCTCAATCACGATAATAACAGAGAGAACACTATCAACCTCTCATATTCCTTTTATAAATATCAACTTTCACAACGGACCAAATACTGCATTGATCGACCATTTTCTGCCTTATGTACTGTGCCAGACGGCCGAAAATACAGTTTTGTACTGCCAGCTGAATGGATTAGAATGTGTCTGGTCCAGATGTAAATGGAAGCTAATGTAGAGATAATTGCTGTGGGTTTCGTCCAGTTGGGGAATGATTCAGGAGCTGTGTTGGAGTCATTTCACAGTGTGCGAAACTCTTGTGGTGTCCCAAGTCCTAAAAGTAACTGCACGAATATGTTGTTCATTAGTTTTTTATTTGTAAAAAGGACATTATCACATTAACACACACGCACACACGCACACACGCGCACACGCATACGCACACGCACACGTACACATACACACACGCACGCACGCACGCACACACACACACACACACACACACCTTGTTTCTAATATTAAATACATTTATTTGTACGTATTTGGTGTGAGAAGTAGGACCTCATAAATGTAATTTCACATTTTACTGATTCATATTTTCTCTATAAAATGGTGTATTCTGTTGGTATTCCACTTAGATGGGGAATTCCAAAATACCTCCCATGTATTGGACCGTGTTATGCATCTTCATAGGCTGCCTCCATAACTACAGCCAACCTCAGTCCGCCTGTCAAACCATGTCCATCCTGAAAATAGGCCCGAGCTCTGGAAAAGCAATAATGTTATGAGATCTCTGTGTTGAGTAGTAGTCTTTCCTGTGCACCGCATACTATTTCTGGAAGTTCTTAATGTTGGCAGAGGCAACAGAAGAACAAGAGAGTCCTTCTCCTCTATGTGCTGTTATTTAGGACAACGCTTCACCTTCTCATCTTATATTCTGGCCTATTCTCTATCCTGTAATTGTGTTCTACTTCTCTCTTCTCCTTTCATCTCCTCTTCTCTTTTATCCCACGGGTGGCCTCTTGATTGAGTCCCGAGCATGTTGGTGTGGAAGTACTATGAGTATTGCATTGTGTTGTATATGTTCTATTGGTTACTAAGTATTAGTTACTTTGTATACATGATCAGGTTCGCTGGACTGGCGTGGTTAAAAGGCAGATGCATTGTTAAGTCACCGACGCCCATCACTGTAGTTGAGTGTGTAATGTATCTTAGCTCTTAGACCAGGGGTGTCAGACTCATTTGAGGTTGAGGGCCATAACAGACCAAACGCTGCTTAATGGGGGCTAATGGGGAGTAACAAAACACTTCTGATATGATTAAACATACACTCTCTGTGCGCTATAGAACTTTAAAATGTGTTATTACCTTCATAAAGCGAGTGAAATGAGGAATATACACAAGTCTAGAGTATGAGATATTTAGGCCAACTTGTTTTTATTCCTCTCTAATGTTGCTTCTCCTGTAATTTTATAATATTACCAGTTCCACAATGTTCAACAGAATCTGTAAATAATTCAACGAGGATTTGAAACTCACATACAACAGGCTATCAATGCATAATCAGAACACAACAATGATGTGATGAATGGCCAACAAAACAAAAACAGGGTTTTTAAAAAATTGTATCAGTCAGGCACATATGCCTAAGATGTGCCTAATGAACAAAAATAGGACAAAAACAAATGATCCACATTTACAAGGGCAATGTTTTGTAGGATATCAGTTGGCTACTCTATTTTCTATGTACACTGCTGCTTGCCTGCATCTCTTTTTGGTAACCAGTGAGTCAATATCACTAGTTAATTGCACTAATGATACTTTCATTATCTGGTCCAAGTGCAGTGTTGCCATATTAGACTACTTTTGATCACCATGGGCAGGGAAAAATAGCATTGTGGTGGTAGATTAAATTTGGGCTGCTTTTGTCAACATTTGGTGGGTTTTGGAAATATTGTAAAAAATATATTACCACACTAGGTTGCATTGGTAGGCTAGGCCTATATTTTCCTTTATTCATCCCAGAGGGCCCATTGACTTCCACTATAAATGTAAATTTGATCAAAGCAACAATGCCACTGTGTTTAGTGGTTCATTTGAGCTCTGAAATGAATCCGCTCGTTACACTCCTTCACAGGTCAACAACAAAGAACAAACTGTGGTTCTGTGAGTCACTTAATGTATTGTGGCTTCCTGGTTGGCCGGATTAACCTGTTAACCTGCATAGTAAGGGCTTGTGTTGGTTCATGGCCTAATTAAGTGTTTAATGTTTATTCCTTCTGTCCACTTCCCAGCGACTTTCCTGAACACTGTATCTATATGACATGAATTGTCCTATTGAGGGGAAAACACCACATGACACACAGCACTACAGGAAGCGTGGTCTGGAAGTAGTATAATCTCTATAATGTTGAGTCTGATGAGGTGGAAAATCCTCCTCCTAACAGGAATTATTATACTTATTGAGTGTTCACATTCAAGCCTCTCTTTTGAATTCTTGTCTGTGAGCTTCTGTACAGCCTGCTAGTTGTCACTATTAAAATCTCAGTGTTGAAACAATAATTAACCTTGATCCGTGTCTCAACTATGCCGTGTCGGGTCCTTGAATTTGATGGAATTGAGCCTGGAGATTCCTTGAAAAGTCCTTGAGTTTTGATGTTTTCTACCTAAACATATGCTCTTTTGTTGCATTCATATGGTCTCAATCGCTAGTTTAAAATAAAATAGATGATAAAGCAGGGTATTCTTTAGGGCGTGGCTAGCGACCTGCCAATCAAGAACGTGTATCTATGGCACTGTCTACATTTAAATAACCACGGACTTGCTTTTGGATGTTGTCTCTTTTCATGTTAGAACTTTGACCCTTTCACAGTGTGTTGTCGTGTTAGATTCTCAAAGAGACCTGTATAAGATGTTAAAGACTCACTGAGTGAAATACATCTTGATCTGTATACTGTTTTATAAAAGGACCAGGTGTTTTAATTGTGTGTGTGTGTGTTGGTGTCCCTGGGGGCAGCAGAGCATCTGGACGAAGACGCGAATGTGGAGGAAGACCATGAATCTACCAAGCATTCCCAGTTGGCATACACTAAACATAGTGGACATGTACAGGGCAAACTTCTGCTATTTACTACCAGACATTAGCGCAAGCTACCGCTGTGTTTGTTACGGGACCAGACAAACTACTGCTGTGTTTGTTACCAGACTGGAGGAATGCGTGGCAGAGGGGATCTAATGGATGATGGATCCATGTTGGTAAATGGTAAATGGACTGCATTTATATAGTGCTTTTATCCAAAGTGCTTTACATTTGCCTCACATTCACCCATTCATACACCGACGGCGGTGTCAACCATGCAAGGCAACAACCAGCTTGTCGGGAGCAGTTAGGGTTAGGTGTCTTGCTCAGGGACACCTCGACAATTAGCTAGGCGGAGCAGGGGATCGAACCAGCGAACTTCCATTTGCACAGACAACCGCTCTACCCCCTGAGCTACTGTCGCATCACCTGTTGGAGGACCTGCCTGGAGAAGGATGTCCCTTATGGGGTGAAGGAAGCCCTGTCTTAAAGGAGTGATTATCACTCTCACTGCCACTTGACTATGGAATAGAGTATGGCTACTAAATGATCCACTCAACTAGTCTCAAATCTGCCTTGAAGCAGCCATCACTAGTTCTGATGACATGATTTATTTAGACTAGCAATTTCCGTCAAAATGTGCAGGCTGCAGACTCTGCTCTACTCT
>OMKP01067601.1:0-10364 GCA_900302375.1 Bathygadus melanobranchus | reverse complement strand
TAAATAAAAGTAGGGCTGCATTTCAAAATAAGAGAAAATAAATAAAATGTGAAAATTGTGCATGTTCAAATAAAGTGCTTAACTTCAGAAAAATAAAATAAATGGAGCAAAAGCTTGAATTTCCCTTTTTCTGTTTCACATCTTGACTCAACAGTCTCAACAAATTTGACAGATAATAAATCTCAACACATCTTAACAATTGAACAGTTTTAGAGTATCACTTTCTTCCCCTCTTATATCCCACAGGATTTTAAATCTGGGCTTGAATGGAGTCAGGGCCATTCTCATACACATGTGGAGTCTGTCCATTCCGGATTAAATGCTCTATTTTCGCTGTCCACTTTTCTTTTTTTGGAGAGCGCCATTTGTTCCTTATTTTTCTCTCCCTTTCTCCGTCTCACTCCTCTGTTTCTCTCCCTTTCTCCGCCTCAGTCGTCTGTATCTCTCCCTTTCTCCGTCTCACTCCTGTTTCTCAACTTTCTCCGGCTCAGTCGTCTGTATCTCTGCCTTTCTCCGTCTCACTCCTCTGTATATCTCCCTTTGTATCTTTCTTTTTCTTTCTACCGTCTTTTCATGTGTAACTTGCCTCTAACTCTCTCATCTGTCTGCACTGTAGAGTCGCAATGTTTACCGCCTGGAATGCACAGATTTGATTGGTAGTATCACGTGGGATGGCTTAACTCGCATGCAATTGGTCTGTGCGTTTCCTCATCCGCTAAACCACTACCGTAAAGACTACAAAAGCTGCGCCGGTTAAAATAGAAGCGCTGTTGGTGACCTATGGCCTAAGGCTTAAGGCTTGCGGAGTATGCAACAGCCTTAACCGTACTGCGCGTGTGTGCGCGCCACAGGGCGTGACGTCACTGTCGCCTCCTAGACTTTTGGGCTACTTCATCGATCGCCATGTAATTATTTCTTCTTCGTGGCTCGAAAATAAGTAGCGCGAGTCATTCGAGTGAAGCGCACCCCAATTCAAGGACTTTTATTCCGTGACCACAATTGTTAATTGTGCTGTTTATTCTAATGGTTCTACAAAGAAATGTTTTACCACCATACCATAAAAACGACCAAACACGTGGGAAATAGGTCTACATAAATGAATCGCAATTATTGGGCCTATCCAATTATTTACACTACTACTAGTCGGCCAGCGGACCCAATGTAGACCTAGGCCTACATATTAAACATTGTGTGGTTGTCAGTTTGACAATTCATTCTTAAAAAAAAAGAAAGACATTAAACAACATATGTTATTCTTATTTCGCCGCCAAAGACGAGGCACCCAAGTAGCATGTTTCTTGGCTTGTAACGTTCCGTGTACCGCAACACATTACGCATATTTTAACTGAAACTAATGGTGTTTACACAGGCATGAATGCCACTTTTGCATGTTTAATAAAGCAATTTGTCAGCTACCTGTAGTGGGGGGATGGCCATTCATTGGTGTGTGCGTGCCTGCGTGTGTGACAACAAAGGCAATTGTTATGGTTTTTATGTGTATATTAAAAAATAAAGGCTACACCACATCATCTGAAAATAAATCTGAAGATGAATGTTACATCCGCACACACGCACAGACGCGCGCGCGCACACAAACGCACGACATATACGCACACACGCCCCCAAGTGGTGGCCCCCAAGGGGTGGCCAGGGGGCGCCACGGCCACCCTGATACGATCGTTAGATCGAAAGAGCGTAACAAATGAATAGGCAGCCAGCACTAGCAAATGCTTTATTCCTTACAATCAACGCACTCCTTCAAATTAAAACTCCATATTTGTCTTTTAAGCAAAAGAACAACGAGCCTATTTTAAGAACACCTGTATACGGATACATAACACATTACAACGGGATTGCTGTGGAACTCACCATGTTAACTGTGCGTGTGTGTCTATATGCACATCAGACAATTAGTAACAATGACTGTAAAATAAGATACCAAAGAATATCAACATGTAACTCTCATACAGTTATGGCTTTTGGTGTTGGTGTGTGGCGTGTGCCTACCCGAGATTTGGCCAAACATTTCTGGGGGCGCCACTGACACATACACACACACACACACACTCGGTGACTCCACCAGACCTGAAAATCGGCCAATCAGATTACTCCCAGGGGAGTTGAAATAATTGTCCCGGACGCATCTACCCTGCTCCCCGGAAGCCATATTGGGCCGCTATTTCAGGGTAGCGCTCAGCTCTTTAGTTCAGCTGTGTATTTATTGTTTTTCATCACATCTAGCCGATATCTACTGCTCTGTCCGCGTTCCTTACATGTCACTTTAAGATGTTTAACCCGATTAAAAGTGTGTTTTATGACGTGTGATTAAAGTGAACAAAAGTGAACCGTGTTAGCCTACTGGTGTTGGGGGTGGGGGGTTACAGTGAGTAATTGGTTAAAGGTTTATTGGTGTTCCTTGATCAAGAAACACTAATCACACACACGTGGCTCGTGAAGCTACCTGTCGAATATAGTATATATAGTGTAGCTCATTACCAGTGGTGGAAAGTAACTGAGTACATTTACTCAAGTACTGTACTTGAGTACACATTTGAGGTACTTGCACTTTACTTGAGTATTTCTATTTTTTGCTACGTTTTACTTTTACTTCTACTTCTACTATAATTAATTATGATATTATTATATTAATAATTCTTTATTGGTCCCTAGGGGGAAATGCAGTACCTACAGCAGTATGTAAAGTAATATCTAAAATATAAATACATGAAAATTAGCTTCACACTTACCAGCTGCAACATTAATGAACACATGAATGCATCAATAGTTCATCCAATCATCCAACAATATAATATATATCCTGAAACGGGCCATCCTGCATAATGACTAAACTTTTTGTACTTAATCCCGGCTCCCACCACCCCTGCCCTTACCTTATATTAAGGTATATCTGCTCTAATACTGGAAGCTATACCTTTTACTCTAGTGGCAGAATATCATTGATGCGATGGATATGTCATACATAGTTTGCATTTAAGTGCGCGTCTACTGGTGTGCCCGGGGGAAATCCCACGTGTGGTGCGATTTACAGACCTCGGCAGTAACAGCACACACCCAGCACACTCATTAAACATCTAATTGCAGTGTGCAGGTATCTGTAACACAGGGAGAAGAACCCGACGTGTCAGGAGCTGTCATTACTTGTGTCGCCGTCGCAGTCGATAGTGAACGGAACAGCATGGAAATATTGTTAGAATTACAGTTTTTTGTTGTGGTAGAATAGTGCAATGATATGTTTAAGTTTCTAATCGAGAGGAAAGAAAACGTGGTTCCAATGGGCACACAAAGTGGCGAAACGCATACATTTAAAACACGCGTGTGGGGTGATTACATGTGTTAATGTGGAGGTTTTTATCATGTATGATTTATAATATATAACCATACTTGTCGGAGTTATAGCCTAATTCATTGGCTATGGTTGGTGAGGGTGGGGTCTCATTTTGGAGTCATGACAGGATACACCCTCTCTCATGGCAACAAATTGTAAAGATCAGAGACATGTCGAGGGGGGGAAAGGGGGAGATTTTGGAAACATGAATGGTTGGTCTTCGTCCATCCGGCGCGCGTCAAAGCTGAGTGCGCACATTTGGCGTCGGGTGGATGTTGGCAGCAGCCACCAGTTGTTGGTGTGTGAGCATCAAGAGAGCTTTTCAAGAGAGACAGAGAGAGAGACACAGACACAGACACACAGACAGACAGAGAGAGCGAGCGAGAGCGGGAGAGAGAGAGAGAGAGAGAGAGTATCACCAACCCTCACTTTCCAGCGTCGCCGAAACAAAGACGCGCGAAGCCTAACTAAAGCTCCCGCGCCACGAAGCTCTCCAATGTGCGCGCCTTGCTGGACACGTCTTTTGACTTCATTATCATTACTGTTATTATTATTATTATGAAGCGCAATGGCTTGGTGTGACCGCGGGGTTCAAACGCTGCTGGCCACCGCCGGGGCATTCGCAGCGTTCAGCCTTATGACCATCGCCATCGGGACAGACTACTGGCTGTATTCGCGCGCGTACATCTGTAACGCCACAAATGCCTCCACGGACGACACCCAATCACAGCCCAAAACTAAGAAGGGTGACCTGACCCACTCGGGGCTGTGGAGGATCTGTTGTATTGAAGGTAAGCGGTAACACTATATGGAAATTACACTCTGGAATAGCTGAACACTGCGTGCCTTCCGTGTTTTTCAGGAAACAAAAGTTAGTATGTAAATGTTTAAAAAAAACAATTATTTCCCAGGTAAGGCTAGGAATCACTTAAAGCCCACGCGCTAGTGATTTTATGTGGGTGAATTGTAAAGTACTATTATTTAATTGGTCAATTATTTGTCAGAGCGGGAAAAAATACAAAACAAAGAGATCATTGGCGAATAATCCACGAAGGCGTGGATCCAAACACCGGTCGACTTGAATTGACAGACGATGTCCGTGCGTAAAGCATGGTGGCAACCTGCAAGTGATGCTATTTTGATGTAGGCCTTTCATTTTATTTTATTTTACTAGTACATTTAAAACATTTCACAATGTAACAGTCTGATTACGCAGCAGAACGTGCTGCCAATCCATGGCACGTATCTGGCCCAGGAGCCGACAGCAACACGCGCGTGTTATAGTCTTTACCTTCATTCATATCTTCATTGTATGGGATGCTGTTGCTTGGCAACATTTTGACATCGCTATGGAAACATGCCCAGTGATTTAAAAATAGATGAGTCTCGAGTTCACGTCATGTCCGAGCAAAACATCTAACGTTATTGGGGAGGGGAGGAGGAGAGACCATTCGGAGAACCACGTCCCTCTCCTGTTTCATTTAGCGTTTTGTTTTATGGTCTGTTTATTGTTGGTGGTGAGATGGCAGTGGCGTCGCGTTTCAGGGACACATTCATTCATTGACCGAGTCACGTCGTTGACTTTCTCCCCACTTTCTATAAGGAATCAACCATTATAGGCCTATAGGATGTTTGTTGATCCGCAGACGATTGAGTTAGAAGCAGGGTTACACAATCCTGTTAGAGGAGCGTAAACCCAACGAAAGACAAAAGAAAAGTGTGTCCGCGACAGGGGATTGTCTCCCTGGTCCGGGAAGAACCGTGGCGCTGTCCATATGCCGGTTCTGAAATCAAAAGCGACGTTCAGCCTAGATGCGAAACTTTATTTTGAATCATCGCACGCTTGCAGGTCCTTACTCCCTCGTTTGACACTTGTCACAGAGCGACATTTATGAATTTTGTTACTATTTTATTCGACACCACTTAAACGGCCTAAACGGTTTCATCGATCGATAACCATGTTGGCAATCGACACCAGCAGCCAATCTGTTTATACGGATATTGACACCTTAGCGACACAAGAAATGTAATACAAGCCACATTTATATCGTCACCTTAGTCAAACAGTCACGTGGTAAAAATGTTTGGTCCTTAATTGTTTTTGAAGGCCAATTTAACCCGGTTCAATAAGAACGAATTAGCGTAAAGAACGTGTTTACAGGACAAATGAACCTGTGAAGTACAATATCAGGTCACGCCATGTCTCTGTTTGGGAGGATAAAACAAAAACAAAAAAACCGATACAGTCCAGTCACATTGGACACAGTGGGCTCGTTGTCATGGAGACTCTTAAGTGTAGAAGGGGAGACAGGTCGTAATGACGACGCGCGGTGTTATTGATGATGGTGGGTCCGGGCCGAAGACAACAGACCTCCTGTTGTGACGTCACAACGCGTCTCGGCGGTGCAATCAGAGTGAACGTACAGATGTGTCGCTCCAGGTTAACATCAGCCCCAGTCTCTCACTGAACGGCAGTTGTGTTTTTGTTTGCGTTTATCTCTGCGTTTATGACTCATGTCGCCTCTCGGCTTATTTACAGAGACGATGTGGCTGCACGTGTTGGCTTAAACCAGCGGGGGGGATGAACATGCGTCTTCTCGCGATAGGAGGGAGCAAAAGGCTGCCGCTCCTGCATGGAGGTATAGGTAGACTCAGATTATGGAGTCTGCATACGGAAACGATGGAAACTGCGAGTAAAAGATAATTTGACACAAAAACACTTAGCCCTGGTAAATGGGGTTAATGGGTGAATAATTGGGTTCATGCACATGATATCACAACCTATCTTGAGCTTTGTTATTTTGGTGAATAGCCGGTAGAGAAGAGCATGGAAAAAACACAGAGGAAAAGGTCAGGTGTGTGTGGTGTGTGTGTGTGTGTGTGTGTGTGTGTGTCAGCATCTCTGACATGTTCTACAGGTCTGTAATTAAAGTGAAACACCTGAAAGGGCAAGTGCTCGCTAATTAGCCGGCATGGCCGAACTTCAGCCTCAATCGCATTCCCCCGCTGTCCTCTGGCCCCTGGTTTGATGCTCGGCCCCTCACCAAACACGTCTGCCATGTCTGCTGTCTCTTCCTATCGTCCCGCTCACCTTCAACAGGTTTCTGTTCTGTTTTTTTTCCCCGCTGGATCATTTTGGATCATTTTTATACAGCGCTTTTATCCAAAGCGCTTTACATTGCCTCACATTCACCCATTCATACACCGACGGCAACAACCAGCTCATCGGGAGCAGTTAGGGTTAGGTGTCTTGCTCAGGGACACCTCGACACTTAGCAAGGGGGGGCGGGATTGAACCAGCAACCTTTCCGGTTGCCAGACAAGCTTCTCTACCTCCTGAGCTAGTGCCGCCCTGTCATGTCTGATGTAATGTCTTTGGCGAGCCCATGCGTTTCTCTGTTTCTCTGTCTCTCTGCGCTTCAGGTCTGTGTGTGTCGATTTGACACAATAGGAATGGATTTCACAATGGGACACCACTGCAACAGTAATATGGCATTGCCACTTGTGTGGACAGAGAGAGAAAGCACAGACATGCGCAACGTACAGTATAGAAAACATTAAACTAATACAAACCACATTCAATGACATCTCATGATGTTGTTGTACGTGTAGCTCGTTCAGCAGAATATGCACACATGCGTATAGAACATAAGGTTGTACAGTTGTACAGTAAGGAGTCAACCTAGCAATTGTAAGCTTGTAAACTTGGTCTATTGACCTGGCAATCAAGAATGCCTGTAATTAGTTCTGTTCTAATTGTACTGTACCATCAGCGATATATTGTTGTCTCCCTCTGTATGTACTTTTTGTAAGTCGCTTTGGATAAAAGCGTCTGCCAAATGCCCGAAATGTAAATGTAAATGTAAATGTAAATAAGGCCTTTCATAAACACCTAATATAGTGCTAAACATGCAGTCTGTTGGGTGCGTGGTTTCGTAAGACATTCACTTCATGGCGTTGTTGCCTTGAGGCCAACTGTGCCGTTTTACAAAAGAAATGTCGCCAACCCGTCGAACCCCAGGCGGAGCCATGTTTGACTAACGCCTGCTGTGACGCCAAGCTAATTAACCAGCCGTCAGTCATCTCCGCACACCAGGTACCATCGCCAGGACGAGCGCTTCCATTCTGACGCCACGCAGACTCCCCAATCGCTCCAACAACAATGGCCTATCGCCTCTCTCTGCTCTGTTAAATCTCGTCCACCGTCTCTGTGGTAGTGAACTCCATCGAGACCCAACTTTCAACAACGATCCCAATAGTGAATCAATGAGTGTCCTTTTAAAGGGGGTCCATCCATTCATAAATATTGGATTTCCCAGCTTTTAAGAGCAGGAATCCAGGAGGGGATGGGGTGTAGGTGTAGGTGTGAAATGTGCAGACGGTCGAGAGTCGGTGTGTAGCTAGGGAGCGGAGGAGCCTGCTTCTCCTGTTCCGGAGTATTCCACAGAGACGGCTCGCTTATTGGCTGAGCCGGGTTAATTCACAGCAATGATAAAGTCACACCTCACCCCTAATGCCCTGAAGCTCCAATCCTATGAAGCCTGCTCCAGCATGTGTGTGTGTGCGCGTGTGTCTGAAAGATTATTAACTAGTGCAAGGGGGGTTGGGGGGTTTGTGGGAGGATCTGATCGTGTTATGTTGGTTAGGTACGGTATATAAGATACGATAGAGATGTCAAAGGCAGCCTTGCAGATGGAGTCTATGCAAATGAGCATGTCGGAGGCTGACTATGGGTTGCCATGGAGAGCAACGGGTTTGGGGTGTGTGCGTGCGTGCGTGTGCGCGCGCGCGTGTGTGTGTGTGACACTAACTGCGTCTGTTACACCTGTGCTGTGTTTACCTCCCCGTCACACCTTATTCAGCGCGAACCTCCTACCTCCGATCGCTGGTTTCATTGAATCATGTGAATTAAACAGACAAACTGCTGGGGAGGAAACGCTGGTTTTCTATCAGATATCTCCATACCTTCCGCAAGGTCTCATTTGCATACGGCTAGGCCAACTCAGAAGAGGCCCGTTTGTCTCGACCTGTTACCAGGTCGGTAATGTGTGTCCACAAGCCGGTTAACTGCAATTACCTCAGTCGTTTCTGTAATTGATTCGGTAACATACGGTAACCGTATTAAACCCGAGACGCGCTAATCGCAATTGTTAGTCGGACGCTTGTGTGATTTAATACTCTCCTCCGCCGCGGCTGCGCAACCATTACAGATTAAAAAAAATCAGTGATTTCCCATCAGCATCTCGCTTAACGAGAACAATTCTACGGATCCGCTCTGGACGTCTGGACGATGTTTGTCCGTTTCTCTGTTTCCCCTCCTCCGAGGCGTTGTCTCCTTCACACAGCGCGGTGATCTCCTGGTTCCTTGTCTTCTTGTCTTCTTGTCTTAACTGACTCCTTTTAGTATTCTGTGTTATGTCACCGTTAGATAGATACTGTAGCGAGATGTCGCTCTGGTAATCACTTTCCCAATCAGTTGCAATATTAGCCATTATTCACACACACACACACACACACACACACCCACTTCACGTGATTGCATGCACACAGTCATCCAGACTAATATTGCACACGCACGCCAACACAACATATGCACACACAGAACAATAGAGAGATAACAGATGATACACACACACACACACACACACACACTCACACACATATGTACACACTTGGGAGAGGAGAGGAGTCAGACGGGGTGTGTGTGTATGTGTGGGTGGGGGGGGGTGTGCAGTCGGGCAGGAAGTGAGTCTGGGGGAAAAAAAGGAAAAAAAAAACAAAGACAAAAGACGAAAGAGGACAAAAGAAGAAAGGCGTAGAAGAGCACATTTATGGATTGATGCTCTTACTTGAAAACCAACACATTCACTTCATACACATCAGAGCCACGTGTCGCTACACACAATGCCGCCGATCAGAGATTTGAATTGCCAACGCATTTAATGCGCCGAAAAAGTGTTGGTGACGCACGCCGACCCACACTTCTCCCGCTTGTCCTGCCTTTTTTTTTTTTCATCTCCTTCCTTCCTCTCCTCTTGTTTAAATCTAAATCTAAATTATATCACATGGGTGTGCGATTCTCACGTCGGCGCCTTAAATAGCACCTCGTCCCGTTTCGCGCCGCGCAGTAGACACAGAAGCGTGCGTTCCACTTCCTGCCGCTGCTTTGGCGCTAATTAATTTGATGTCCCTCATTAGGCGGCGGACCCGGGCGACGGCGGCGAGCGAGGCCCCGGCAAACTGGTGTGTCATAGGGGGCCGTGATACCCCGGGGCACCCTGGGAAATGTGAACAGGTGTTTTCGTTCACTCGATGGGGGATATGGTTGTAGCTCCCGTTTTTGGAAGCGACAAGGTCAACACCCGGGGTGTGACTGGAGGTCTGATGCCCTGATGTAGCCGGGGGGGCTACATCACGGAGATGTGGGGTATATAAGGTTAATATGCCGGCGGTCTTAAAGAGAGAGAAAGAGAGAGAGAGAGAGACAGTGTAAGGCTCACAGGAGGTTTCGCAAGGTAGAATATATGAATGTTAAACGTGGAACTCTGCCCGCCTGCGCAGCGATAAGCCACGACGTGCATGAATACATGGATAATAACACCAGTACAAACACATCGCATGGAAATAACCTTGTTGTTAGCCCTTCATCTGGGCAAATGTCAAACCATTAGATTGGTGGGATTTGCTGTAGTCGCTTCTCGCACACACACACACACACACACAGACACATACACACACACAGACACACACACAGACACATACACACACATGCTCACACTCAACGCTTTTCGTCACCATGAAGAGCATGACCGCTCTGTGTGGTGCAGCGAAACAGGAAGAGGAGTGAAGGGGCAATAGACTGAGAGTCCCCCCCACACACACACACACACACCCCTGCCTCCCTCTTAATGCCATGGCGTTGTTGACACAAGACAAACACGGCTATAGATTTATCCCGGCTTCAACCTATCAATGTCTCTATTGGTCTCTCTCTCCTGCCCTTCCCCTCAGCTCACTC
>OMKP01067579.1:0-16653 GCA_900302375.1 Bathygadus melanobranchus | reverse complement strand
TATATTATACTACTATACTATATATTATACTACTATACTCCAATACTATATACAATACCATATATTACAATACCATACTACTGTATATACAATACTATACTATGTTATACTACAATACTATACTATACACTATATTTTTTATAATATCTACTATACTACAATACTATATACTACAATACTATACTATATATTATACTACAATACTATATACTATACTACAATACTATATACTATATTATTATCTACTATACTATATACTATACTACAATACTATATACTACAATACTATATTATAATACTATATACTATACTACTCTATACTGCTATGTTATATATCATTTAATATACTATATACTGTACTATAACTTACTATATGTAATATATATAGATACTACTATAGTATATATACAATATATCATAATATATACTATAGTGGGGGAGCAGCAGTGCCTGTACTTCTGGCAGCTCCATACTAGTCCCCCCACTCTCTCTCTCTCTCTCCCTCTCCTCCTGTCTTGAAAGCAGGTCATAGACCAGACTAGCAGTAGCCTCCATATGTCTTAGAGAGAGACTCTCACATGATCCGTTAGACTCTAGACTCACACATACATCACATGTTGTCTGTGTGCTATTTATTGCTGTAGTTCAGTTCACCTGGGAGTGGTTTAGTTACATACCTCCGTGCTAAGCTGTAGACATGCACAGTACACACACATGCAGTACACACAGACATGCAGTACACACACACACGCGCAGTACACATATGCAGTATACACACATGCAACAAACACGTGACCTCTCTAGCTCACCCAGGGGTGTTGGGCATTCATCTGAGCTTCATGAACAGAAGATATCCTGATAGTCCACTAGAGAGCAAACAGACCTCCTTTGTCTTTCAATGTTTTAATGAGTTTGGAGAATAATTAATCATCACACAACTACACACACTAACACACACAGTAAAACGCACGCACGCACACATACAATAAAATACTAGTGACATAGTTCACATGTAAATACTAGTGACATAGTTCACATGTAAATATAATACTAGTGACATAGTTCACATGTAATATAATACTAGTGACATAGTTCACATGTAAATATAATACTAGTGACATAGTTCACATGTAAATATAATACTAGTGACAGTTCACATGTAAATACTAGTGACATAGTTCACATGTAAATACTAGTGACATAGTTCACATGTAAATATAATACTAGTGACATAGTTCACATGTAATATAATACTAGTGACATAGTTCACATGTAAATATAATACTAGTGACATAGTTCACATGTAATATAATACTAGTAACATAGTTCACATGTAAATATAATACTAGTGACAGTTCACATGTAAATACTAGTGACATAGTTCACATGTAAATATAATACTAGTGACATAGTTCACATGTAATATAATACTAGTGACATAGTTCACATGTAAATATAATACTAGTGACATAGTTCACACGTAAATATAATACTAGTGACAGTTCACATGTAAATACTAGTGACATAGTTCACATGTAAATATAATACTAGTGACATAGTTCACACGTAAATATAATACTAGTGACAGTTCACATGTAAATATAATACTAGTGACAGTTCACATGTAAATATAATACTAGTGACAGTTCACATGTAAATATAATACTAGTGACAGTTCACATGTAAATACTAGTGACATAGTTCACACATAAATACAATACTAATGACATAGTTCATAGATATAGCTTATACCATTGTCATTTGCCAGCAATATAAAATAAAAGCGCTCTCAATGGGGTGAGGTAAACGAAGACTCCATCGGTGTAACTCGTTAGGTAACTCGTTACAAAGTATTACATTAAATGTTCTTCCTTTTCCAAATAGATTTAAAGAAATGTTAAAATCAGCAATTGTTGTGTTTTCCTTCCCAGTGTTTCAAGTTGATATCTCAGCTGTGCGCTGATAAGTCAGCTTTGACAGCTGCGATCTTTAATGTTGCTTTGGTTACAGATTGGGTGCAGATGGATTTAGAAGTGATTAAACTTGAGCCAACTTAAGTGTGCAATACATGGTTTAATGCACACCTGCCGGCCAATCAGAAAAGAGTATTCACCCAGAACACTGTCTGAAGTCAGTTTACACGTTGAGCTGTGCTCTGACCTTCTGTCTTTCCCCATGTTGTCATCCCAGTGGCTACCATGACGACAGAGGCGAGTGCAGTGAGTGACGCGGACACTGAAGGAAAGCAGAAGACAAGTCGTGCCAGACTCCAAGGTGAAGCTGAGCCAGACAACAAGGACAACGAGTCCAGCAGTGCGGCTCCAGCAGCAGCTGAGTCCGAGGGAGGAAGCCCCGGCAGTAAGACCCAGGAGCAGGCCTCCTCCGCCGAAGAGGAGCAGCTGAAGCCTCGCACCTCGGCTGGAAAAGGACTCTCCCGCCTTTTCTCTAATCTCCTCAAGCGGCGCTCCCAGTGCTCAGAGGGAGAGGGCTTTGAGGCCGAGGAAAACAAAGAGGAGAAAGTAGTGGAAAAGGTAGAGGAGGCAAAGGTGGAGGAGAAGTTGAAAGAGGTGGAGTCAGAGGAGAAGGAGGCCAAAGCAGAGGAGGGTAAAACTGAGGTCAAACCGGTGCAAAAAGACAAAGAGGAGAAGAAAGAAGAGAAGGCGAAAGAGGATGAAAAGGTGGAGAAGAAGGCCGGCAAGAGGAGAAGAAAAGACAGTAAGAAGAAAACAGAGGTGAAGACTGAGGGGAAAGTGGAGGAGAAGGAAGAGAAGGAGCAGCAGACAGTTGAGGAGAAACAGGAGGAGACCAAATCTGACGAGAAGTACAAGAAGGAAGAAGCAGAACATAAGAAGAGCAAGAAGGAGAAGAAAAAGGAGAAGGAAGAAAAGGCCAAGAAGAAGGAGGAAGAGAAGACCAAGAAGGAGGAGGAGGAGGAGAAGACCAAGAAGGAGGAGGAGGAGAAGACAAAGAAGAAGGAGGAGGAGAAGACCAAGAAGAGAGAGGAGGAGAAGACCAAGAAGAAGGAGGAGGAGGAGAAGACCAAGAAGAGAGAGGAGGAAAAACTAAAAGAGGCCAAGAAGAGAGAGAAGGAGAAGAAGAAGAAGAGTGAGAAAGAGGAGCCTGCTGAGAAGGACGACCAGGAGGAGGAAAAGGGGAAGAAGAAAGGGCTGAACGAGGAGCATGGGAAAGCTCCCATCGCTGCACCAGAAGCTGAACTGAAGACGGAGCCAGAGATGGAACATCCGCCCGATCACAACTCATCACAACACATCAGCAGAACCCTAACCCAGGTGAGTGTTCCACTGAGATGTTTGAGGAGGTATTGATGAGACGAAAGAAACAGATTATGAGACGAGGATGTTTGACTCTCGGCCACAGGTTTCTGGGTTCAATCCCCAATGGCTTCGCCTGCCTGTAGGCATCCTTGGACAAGATGCCTAACCTTTACTTGCTCATTATTGTTCACTGTAAAGCTGCATTTACAGTTCAGGAACTATGAACCATTGGAAGTGTTTCCACTGCAGGGGCCAGGGTCTAAATTAAGTTCCGCTAACATTTTTTACTCCCAAAAGTACCTTTCCAAAAGTTCAAGAATATTTACATTTAGAGCATTTGGCAGACGCTTTTATCCAAAACGACTTACAAAAAGTAACACATTTGTCGAAAGAGGGAGACAACAACATATATCGCTGAAGGTAGAGTACAATTAGAATACAGTTAAAAAAAACAGAAAAATATCTGACAACAAAATCGCATCAACTATTTACATCAGTTATGATGCGAATATGCAGCATTTAATAATCATATAAGAAGAGTGCGATGTCTTCAATCCTCATCTAGCCCCATGAAGATGAGCTTAAGCTCCATCCTTTCACCAAAATATCCGATGTATTTTGAAGATTATAATAGTTTCACTTTTTAATCCAAGTGTAAAGTAGTGTAGTGAATGGCAGGTATTATGATAGGTGGTGTGTCTCTGCATTTGGAGCGTTCTTTAATACCTCCATGTTTTGGAGATGTTGGTTCCCTGTTTGATAACCAAAAGTAGTCTACACTATTTTGGAGAAAGTTGGCATTCAAAACGAAGCTGTTGCGATACAACTGCATACTGCCATGTTATATTATATCTTATCAAAGCAACCTATATTCATGTACTGCAGTGAACACGCTTATACCTATCAAGATTAATGATCGATACATATCTTAGGTTAAGCCATTGGATCTGTCCCACTTTACTGTGGACAAAGGACAGATGCTGTCTGTGTTACTTCATCATGATAGGATGTTGAAACATTGAGATCCCTGTTGCTCTCACTTTAGCCACTTACCTAACCCTAACCCACTTACCTAACCCTAACCCAAAGCAAGTAGAGAAGCCCAGAGGAACTACAACTACAACTGCTATTGCTATTATCTTATGAGGTGAGCGCTCAGCTATTGTTATTCTGAGGCTTTCTCTCTTTCTTCTTCTCTACAAACTTTGGGACCTATCTCATCACACAAGTTTTACATCAGTGTGTGTGTGTGTGTGTGTGTGTGTGTGTGTGTGTGTGTGTGTGCGCACAGTCAAGGCCTTTAGAAAGCAGTTAATGTTGCGGAGTCTGAACACTCAGTACTGAGTGCTGTGGCATGAAAGCCAGTAGACATCAAGTACATTCATCAACCCTAACCCCTAACCCATTCATCAACCCTAACCCCTAACCCCTAACCCTAACCTGTCACAACCAGTTAAGAATCACAAGTCATGTCACTTATTTATTGTTTGCCAGCACATTTACAGTTTCCACCAGTTGCATCATTGGAGGACTCATCTATGATCTTATCTGTACATTGCTAGCATTACATTATATAGTCATTTATTTATTTATACCAAGCAATAACAGTCACTCTGAGTAATAATCAATGTAGTCAAACGCCCTTTCATTCACTTAGTTGTCACTCTATTGATATTATGTTATGATCATGTATTACATTTACATTTAGGGCATTTGGCAGACGCTTTTATCCAAAGCGACTTAAGTACACTATATTTCTGAGTTTTAAGTTAAGCTTAAACTGTTTGACATTATTTAAATGGTTTGTATATTTATACATACTCCATTCAGACTTTGACCAGTTTGTTTAAATATTTTCAGTTCAGCTATACAACATTTCTATAAGTCTTAAATGTTGCTTTATTAAACACATTTGTTCTCCCCCCACAATCTATCACCTAGAGACTCCATTCTACCTTTAAACTGTTCGTCTTGGCTTGGAATTGAATTGCACGCTATTACTTGTCTAATTGAAATATTATATACTTTTTAAAATATGAGACTTTAAAACATTTATAATTTATAAGTTAATGGCGCACAAGAGCCGTCTTTTCATTAGTATTATTAGTATTAGTATTATTAGGGCTAATTTATTATTATTATTATTAGTATTAGTATTATTAGGGCTAATTTATTATTATTAGTAGTATTAGGGCTAATTTATTATTATTAGTAGTAGTAGTAGTATTAGGGCTAATTTATGACTTATTATCAAGACAATCGTCTTGTTTTATGTTAGCATATAATAGCACATTCTATTTATATCAATCATATCATTATCAATGGAGGGTTAGGGTTAGGGTTGGGGTCTCATCA
The DNA here is from genome assembly GCA_900302375.1 of Bathygadus melanobranchus. Taxonomy (NCBI): domain Eukaryota; kingdom Metazoa; phylum Chordata; class Actinopteri; order Gadiformes; family Macrouridae; genus Bathygadus; species Bathygadus melanobranchus. Next base: position 11,023 of record OMKP01067579.1, on the reverse strand, counting down.
GCATAGCAGTGCTAATCCAAACTTTGGCGCCAAGTGACATTTCTTTTGTCTTCAATTGGATTCATGTTATTCGGTAGTTCAGGTGCTGTCTGACCTTTTAATGGACGTGTGATATTGTGCCGTCTAGGTGGTTCAAGCAGAGGGGAAGCCAGAGCCTGTTGTGGAGAAGGAGAAAACAGACGTTAAGGAAGCAGAACCTGGGAAGGAGGAGAAGAAGGAGACCAAGGAGGAGGTGAAGAAGGACAAGTCCAAAGAGGAGAGGAAAGCCCAGAAGAAGGTGGAGGAGGCCACCGTGTCTAGAAAACTAAAAGCCTTGCAGTGCAGAGTTATTCTGCTGGACGGTGCTGAGTTCCAGTGTGAACTGGATGTAAGACGAGTCATTGTCTACTTTTCTTTTTGGTCTATTTCTACTCCCTCTGGCCTCCATTCTGTTCTACTCTACTGAATGGAGTTCTACTGACACATTGTCAACACTTAACAAGCTCTCCCTATCTCTCTCTGTCTGTCTGTCTGTCTGTGTGTGTCTATCTGTCTCTCTGTCTGTCTGTGTGTGTCTCTATCTGTCTGTGTGTCTCTCTGTCTGTCTCATTGACTGACTGTCTGTCTGTCTGTCTGTATGTCATTTAGAAACATGCTAAAGGCCAAGAGCTGTTCTCCAGGGTGTGCGACCATCTCAACCTGGTGGAGAAGGACTACTTCGGCCTGGCAAACTGGGAAACTCCAACCAATAAGGTAGTCCACCTTACAATTGAAGTAATAATGTTCAAAATAATAATAAAGGTAAAAACGACATTTTCTCCAAACTTTTCCACTTGGCAGACATGGCTGGACGCAGCCAAAGAGATCCGGAAGCATGTCTCGGGGGCCGTCTACGAGTTTACATTCAACGTCAAGTTCTACCCACCCGACCCGGCACAGTTGACAGAGGACATTACCAGGTCCTTCAAAACCTATCAAGCTCTACAACTAATACAAGCAGGGTTAGGGTTGGAGCAGTTGTTCTCAGGTTAGGGTTAGCGTTAATGTTAGGGTAATTTTTTTAAAAGCTAACTTGTTGTTCTCCTGAAGGAACTAACGGGTTAGGGTTAGGTTAAGTGTTATGTTTTTAAAAGCTAACATAATGTTCTCCTGAAGGTACTACCTGTGTCTCCAGCTGGGTTAGCGTTAGGGTAAGTGCTAGGGTTAGCATTAATGTTAGGTTTATGTTTTTAAAAGCTAACATAATGTTCTCCTGAAGGTACTACCTGTGTCTCCAGCTGAGGAAGGACATTCTGTGCGGTGTGCTGCCCTGCTCCTTTGTCACCCTCTCCCTGCTGGGCTCCTACGCTGCCCAGTCTGAGCTGGGCGAGTACGACCCCGAGGTCCACGGCTCCACCTACGTCAAGGAGCTGAGCCTGGTGCCCGGACAGAGTCCTGAGCTGGAGGACAAGGTGATGGAGCTCCACCGTACCTACAGGTGAAGTCTGGCTGGAGGGGTGGTGTGGTGAGGGTAACCGCTCTCTGGGTCTGTTAGATAAGAACAGGACTTTATCAGGTTCTACCATATAGTGTGTGTGTGCCCACGATAGTGGAGACACTCTGAATTAGATGGGTCAGAGAGACCTTCAATGGCTAATGTTTCCTGGTGTTTGACACTAACTGATTATTTTCTTCATGTGCCCCAGGTCAATGAGTCCAGCTCAGGCAGACCTGTTGTTTCTGGAGAATGCTAAGAAGCTGTCCATGTATGGAGTAGACCTACACCAAGCCAAGGTTTGGACTGGAGAGATCTGCTGTTTAGGGTTAGGGTTTGTAACTAACCCTCAGTTTACCATTGAAATGATTAAATGCTACAATCATTTCCGGAAGCACCTATTATGTACATTTACATTCAGGGATTTTTGACGCTTATATCCAAAGCGACTTAGAATAACTACATTTGTCGCAATGCAAGTACTATTATTAAGTGTCAGGACGTACAAACATCCAAGTGCTAGGGATCCATGAGGGGATTGATTTCAAGCCCCGGTTGGGTAAGTGGGAGAGGGTTAGGGAGGAGAGGTGGGGGGGTAAGGAGGGAAGCTATGCAGAGTCCAGGTGAACTCTGAACAGGTGAGTCCCTCGCGACTCTGTTGTCCTGACATCAGGAGCTCATTCCACCACTGAGGTGTAAGGACAGAAGAGTTGTGACTTGGCTGAGTGACGTTTGTTTGCCCTTGTACTCTACCTTCAGCGATATATCGTTGTCTCCCTCTTTCGACAAATGTGTTACTTTTTGTAAGTCGCTTTGGATAAAAGCGTCTGGCAAATGCTCTAAATGTAAATATAAATGTAGTGATGGTGGTACCAGCTGAGTGCCCGAGCTGGTCCATGGGGTCTGACAGCCTTGTAGGACAGTACCAATGTATTGAATCTGATGCAAGCGATTACAGGGAGTCAGCGGAGCTTACGGAAGAGTGAACAGTGACAGTGAACATCCACTGTCCATTCATAGGGTTAGGGTTAGGGTTAGGGTAAGTAATAATGTAGAATGTCGTGGGATCATGTGGTAATGGCATGTCTGCATAATAACAGTCACGTAATTCCCAATGACATCATTATGTTTCCATCCTGTTAAAATTAGGACATCAAAGCCATTATCCTAACCATGGAAAACACTGCCTCTTAGTGGCCAATGAGCAGTAGATGCATGGTATGAAGTCAACGTGTCTGTGGTTGTGTTGGCCAGGACCTGGAGGGCGTAGACATCACGCTGGGGGTCTGCTCAGGGGGGCTGATGGTGTACAAAGATAAGCTGAGGATCAACCGTTTTCCTTGGCCTAAAGTTCTCAAGCTGTCCTACAAGCGAAGCAGCTTCTTCATTAAAATACGACCATCTGAGGTAAAACTTTATTATTCATATTATTCAAATATTACATTTTAATGTTGTATTACATTTGACATTTTCTTCCAAATGTATAAACTGTACTATACATTTTCAGGGCTGTTGCTAAAGCAGGGTCATTAAATAATGAATTAGATATTTGTTTTAAAAAGTTATAAAGGTATAATTTCCCTTCATTTAATCCAGTTGAATCAATCTGTAGGCTATATATAAATATATATTAATATATATATATGTTATATTGGCCGTTAACTTATCAACGTTATGTCAAAAAAGACTAAATCACTTGTTTTCTTACCCAGCAAGAGCAGTATGAGAGCACGATAGGCTTCAAACTACCAACTTACAAGGCGTCCAAGAAGCTGTGGAAGGTGTCTGTAGAACACCACACGTTCTTCAGGTAGGTTCTTCAGGTTCTCTGTTTACTGGATACATGCTAATAGTTCTGCTAATGGGCTCCTGACTGATGTCATCTCTAAAATAGTTGGACCTTGGTTGACAGATATTATTTCCATATTATAAGGAGGGGTGGGGGAGAATAATCGATTATCTTTCATGGCGGTAAGAATCGTGTTAGTAGCCTGTCTTTTATGGTCTTAAATATAGTAATCCATTAGTGTCTATTAGGATGGAGCAGATTGGCCCATAGGTGGTGCTATAATCAGCGTTTGAATGGCACTGCCATTGCCACGAGGCAGGAATGCATGAACGTATGCTGGCACGATTCCTCATAATGAACAACAAACGACTCCTTCACTCTTATAGTGATGAACGCTTCTGAGCCCTCGGTTGGAATAGCTTCAAATTTGGCCCATATTTGCCAGGTCACTGTGACTATACCGCCCTAAAACCTAAGCAATCAGATTAAAGATGGCAGAGATATACCATTTTATGTAAAATATATGCAGATTTAAATGGCTATAACTCTGCAGTCTTAGATGGCTATAACAGCCAAGCCAAAACAGAGTGGATGTTAGCTTAACCGCAGCCTTAAAGGGGTACACACGTCATTTTTCTAAAGTCTGTTGATGGTGGATTTTGTTGTTTACTTTAAAAACATGGTTGGTGGTAACTTTAGTGTGCTGTAAAAACAGGTTTACCAGAAGTAATGTTTTACCATACTCACCAAGCCCATTTGCTCCAAGTATGGAGGACTCTTCCTTATCAACATATAACATCACTTTACATGTCCATGTGACTCAGGGTTCATGGCTGCTGTGCAGGAGGTTGCAGGTTTGATTCTGACCTCAACCGTACATATTGTGAGACGTATAATATTATGTATACATTTGCCCATGCACATCATATCATGTAGGACCCCTAATCATTGCTTTATTTTATATAGGCTATATAATATGTATTTATTATGACCTTAACGCTACCCGGAAGGAGACAAAGGTCTCGTTAGTTGTTAGCGAATCACAGTCATCCGTTATTTGCTCCACCCAATGATTATTCAACCAATGAACAAAGTTGTGATGTTGTTCACATCCCTAATTATAATCAGGAACTTGGTTGACAGAGATATTATTTCCATATTATAAGTCAGGAACTTGGTTGACAGAGATATTATTTTCATATTATAAGTCAGGATATTATTGGCTGTTTGTGACAATTGCCAAACACCAACAGCAAGCAGGATATTTGATAGTAATTGTGGGAATGTCGACTGTGGGTTTGACAGTTAATTGAGCTGTTGATGCTGTATCTTAAATATGTTCCATGTTATCTATTGTCATCTGTCAGGGTTTCAACAGTAGAACCCCCGTCGTCTCGTCGCTTCCTGGTTCTGGGTTCTAAGTTCCGTTACAGCGGACGCACTCAGGCCCAGACCCGTCAGGCCAGCTCCATGATCGACCGGCCAGCACCTCGCTTCGCTCGCTCAGCCAGCAAGAGGCTGTCGCGTAACCTGGATGAAGGTATTGTCCTATACTACTACTAGTTATACTACTACTACTAACCCTGAATGCTATGGGTTGGTGGGGTGTTGGGGGCGGATCCAGCTTTAGTTAACTCTTCCTCCCACTTCATCTGGAGGTGAAGCTCTCTGGAGGGTGGAGCTAGATGATTGGTTCCTGCTGCTGGAGTGTGAGCAGCCGTGGTCCGCTCCATTGTTTCCAGGTACAAAGGAACCACACCTTTGTTTTATTTCTTTCAAGCAAACTGGATTGCTTTACTAACAAGTTGGCCGTTAGCTTAATGTAATATTACTAATTAGATGCATATGTTGTGTATATATATATATATGCATATACTTTTCCTCCTCACCTTGAAGAGCAGCTCCACCACAACAACCTCAACCTTTATGTGGGTGTTGACACTTTCCCTGGCGTCCAACCTCCTACACATCATTGGTCATTGCTACCCGACAATCAGTTATTGATCAGTCATTGATGATATCGCAAATGGAAATTGTGGTTTCATTGAATGATCACGTTATGCTTCGTCACATGACGTGTGCATCCTCCGCTTCTTCCATTCTGCCTCGCTATCGAGGACCTAAAGGCTTCAGTAAAACAAGATGGCCGCGTGTCATGCTGTTGTGGTGGTTCAACGTGTGCGACTCACACAACTCAAACACATTCACATCTTCCCAGCTTCCATGACGCTTCGCACTAACAACAGCTTATTGGAGTCCTAGCTGTGTGCTGCCTGCCTCTTGTTTTCATCACTTCAACCGCCAACCAATCACGTAACAGCGCTGATCTGTCCCTCAGCCGGGCAGCGGTTTGGCTGTACACCGACACAGTGTTGGCGGGTGGGGCGCTTCGGTCAGTATGGCGCCACCTGGTGGCAACGCGGCCAGCGGCCGGAGGATCTCTGGTTTCTGTTGCTTCAACGCCATCCTCCTCTTCCCTTTACCCAGTCAGTTGAGTCCATGAAGCAGCCAGGTGTGACAATGTCTCCCACTCTCTTGTATTATTTTGAGATGTTTATTGTATTCATCTATACGCTTCATGTTGGCCCATGTCACTAGCGCAGTATTTCATGTTAAAAACAAAAAAAGAATCACTGAATTGTTTTTGTCAGTGTCCTCTGCCAAACTGGACAGACTCTTACAGTTTAAACAGCAAGACGACTGGTACCAGTACTTCCTCCACAGCTCCACCATCAGGCAAGAGGAAACACTTCCATGTGAGTTTTTGGTTTTGTAAAATTTAGTTGTTTAAAGGATGACTTTGGGATTTTTCAAAATGACCCCAATGCGAACAACAACTTTTGAAGTTGGTCCAGTATTGAGAACACAGCCGTAAAACATTGTAACCCTTTAGGGCGATACTGTCAGTATACGAGAGTATACAGTATACGATACTGTCATCAGTATACGAGAGTCATCAGTATACGAGAGTATACAGTATACGATACTGTCATCAGTATACAAGAGTATACAATATACGATACTGAGAGCATTATGGAAAGGATCCCTACAGAGAAATACAACTTTTCATCCGGTCTGTTAATTAGTGTCTAACCAAGTCTGCTGGAGGAGTAAACCTAACCCACTCAATCTGAAATCTCACAAACTCTCACATTGTCCAAATCAGCTAAATATTCAGCCATGACCTTGAACATCTTTTAGCTAACACTAAGCTACACTTCCTGTAGTCCAACACAACTAACTCCAACTCTCACGGACGTTTCCACCGTTCTCTTCCTGCAACAACTCAACTCTCACGAGATTTCAGAGCGAGACTCCACCTTGAGTGAGACTTGGTTAGGCACTATAACAATTTGGATCAAGTGATAGGTAAAGACAAAAGTTTTATTTCTCTATAGGGATCCTTTCCATAATATTGTCAAAAACTTAGAACAATCTGAGCCTATCAGTGGTAAAAACAAGCACATTTACATTTAGAGCATTTGGCAAACGCTTTTATCCAAAGCGACTTACAAAAGCGACTTACTTTTAGAGTATGTAACTGGCTCAAATGCCCCAAAGGATTACAATGCAGACATTTCACGGATGCATTTCAAAGATTGTTGTTGCCGTTAGTTAAACCCGAAATGATGGGAAAGTTATTCTTTAATGTGATAAAAATGTATACATTTTTCCAACATTTGTCTGATCATTTGATCAGATTTAGTGTAAACTAAAGCCACTGTATATGATACTCCTAACTTATGAAGCTCTTCTCGCTCCTCCCTAGCCTCCTCCCTAGCCCCCCCCCTTGCCTCTTCCCTAGCCTTCTCCCTAGCCCAGTCACAGTTTGAGGACATGAAGGGGAGTGTTGTTAGAAACACAGAGGTCATTGCCGGGTTACAGGAGGGTATGGGGTTAGTGGAAGAGCTGACAGAAACTGAGAGTTTGGAAGAGAGGCTGAGGGAGGTGAGGGTCCTTGAGGAGAGGCTTCAGGAAGTAGACGATCTAGCTGAGAAGATCCAGGAGGTGATCAAGGAGGAGTTAGGGAAGGAGGAAGTGGGAAATATGGCACAGGAAGAGGAAGTTCATTTAGAGAGAAAGCTGAACTGGAAGAATGACGTGGTAGAGACGGCGATGGAGAAGATAGAGGAAGATGAGGTGGTGGTGATGGAGAAGGTATTAGAGGAAGATGAGGTGGTGGTGATGGAGAAGACGTTAGAGGAAGATGAGGTGGTGGTGATGGAGAAGATGGAGGAAGATGAGGTGGTGGTGATGAAGACGTTAGAGGAAGATGAGGTGGTGGTGACGGAGAAGGTATTAGAGGAAGATGAGGTGGTGGTGATGGTGATGGAGGAAGATGAGGTGGTGGTGATGGAGAAGGTATTAGAGGAAGATGAGGTGGTGGTGACGGAGAAGATATTAGAGGAAGATGAGGTGGTGGTGATGGAGAAGATGGAGGAAGATGAGGTGGTGGTGATGGAGAAGATAGAGGAAGATGAGATGGTGGTGACTGAGAAGATATTAGAGGAAGATGAGGTGGATGAATTGGAAGAAGAGATAAAACAGGTGTTTTTTAGGGGTTTACTTCTTGAGACCGAGGTTAGTCTACCACAGAGGGACACGGAGGTAACCGATGAGTGTGTGAAGGATGAGTTTGGAGAGAGACTTGGTCAGATTGAGAAAGAGTGGCAGGAAGAGGTTGAGGAGAGGTTAAAATCTGGGTTTGTAGATGACACCGGTCGAGTCGTAGTGAGCCAGAGGCAGGTTAGAAAAATGGTCACTGTCGTCCAGGACAGTTGGCAACAACAAGTACAGACAGAGCCGTCTGCATTATTATCAGTGGAGGAGGAGATGCGAGGATGGAATATTGAAACAGAAACCAGAACGACGTCCATGTTTGAGGAGGAGGGGTTAAAAAAACACCTGCAGGAATCACAGATTGAGGATCAGAATGTCTGGTTCCAGCTGTTAGACTGCGTCCCATACAAGGCTTTTTACAAACCACAAGGTACAGTCTTTCATATGTTATCTTATGACCATCTCTAATTTGTTGAGGCAATCCAATGTTTAAATGCAGTCCATAGGCAGTAATGCAATGTTGATTGTGAACACATCAGTAATGTATGATCTAGCATCTCATGGAATGTGTCTTAATTGCTATCTTGCGCTTACTGCCATCTGACGTGCATAAGGAATGTGTTATTCCTCTACAGTTGTACCACAAGAGGAAAGCTTTACCTCCAACGGTATAAAAACAAAGGTTGTGGATAGAAGGGAGGTGCTTATTGATGAGGTGAATACGAGAGAAGAAGAGGTCCTTGGGGACAGGGATGATTGGTTTATCTTGCTGAATGTCGTTCCCAGAGGGTTCCCATATGTCCCCCCAGGTATTTCTAAACTCACCTTCCAAGTCATTCCCCAGTACCATGCACTCTGTTATGTTATGTTATTTGAGCGATTACCTGTGGCCTTGCTGGCTTTGTGTTTGCAGTAGTTACCTTTGTTGAGCAAAACCATCAGCCTGTGGAAGAGAGTTGGTCCATGGAGACTAAAGGTCTGACTGTTGAGGACAAGAGGGAAGAGAAGCTAAAGGATATACATCTGGAACAAGATGATATGGCGGCCTCACAAAAGATCCCAGTGTTGGAGAGGGTTGAAAATGACTGGTTTGTGCTGTTCGGCGTTTTCTCAAGAAAGAAATCCTGCGTGTCACCAGGTACTGCTAATATTCTCTGCTTTGCTTCAGTGCACAGGAGAAATCAGGAGCACTTTGTTCTTGATTGTTGTGTAGGACTTGTTGTTACGTGTTGCATCTCTTGTTGTTAGTTACAGTTGGTGATGACAGTGTACAAGACCATCCAAAAAGGTCATCTGTGCCTCTGGTTGAGAAGACAACTGACAAAAGAGAGAGCATGACTAAAAACATGTTAAGATATGGAGCTGAGCCACCAGCTAGCCAGCCAGCGCTGCTCATTAAATATGGACACGATGACTGGTTTGTCTTCCTTGATGTTTGCTCAAGAGTGCCATCCGCTGTACCACCAGGTATCACACCCATTCCCATTTGATCGGCACTCAGTTTAATGTATATATCCTTCATATGTAGTCCCTCCCATGCTCAAATGTCTCAGGATCTCATATGTTCCTCACAGTTGTCTGGAAGGACCTATCTAAGGACCTATCTAAAAGAGCTACTGTGGCTGCAGTGGACAAAGTTAGAGTTGAAATATTCCTCCCGGAAGTGGATGAAAGGCCTCCCAGACAGACTGTTCCAGAACAGGGAGTTCCAATGAGAAACCAAGATGATTGGTTTGTGCTCTTGGATGTTGTTCCCAGAGAAGTTACCTATATAGCTCCAGGTACCACCACGATTCATTCATCTTCACAGACAATCAAGATGATGATGTGAACATCTAAGCTAAGACAGATTATAATTCTGACACTTTTCTCTCGCAGTGCTCAGTGAAGTTCACCCAGATGTCATGGGACCTCTTAAAAGCATCACAGAAAAGTCTGAGCTGAAGCCAGAGCTGGAAGACATTGGCCAGCTGCCGGCCCTTCCTCTGCCTCCGAGAGACGACAGCTGGTCCATGTTGTTCCATGCTGTCCTTGTCCCACCAGGTATGTGTTGTTTCACTGTTGACCTCCTTTTCACTTATCAGACATGTTTGTTTTCTGTTGTCCCGCTTTTTTTTCTTGTTTTAGTGACATTCTGCTCCATTAATGTTCTCTCTCTCTCTCTCTTACGCCAGTTAAAAGTCCTCTGGATGTTTGCCAAACCTCTGGTGTAGATGTTATGACCACTGAGATGTGGCAGAAGGTGTTAATTGTTGAGGAGAGAAGGCGAGAGGAGACAAGTCTGTCTGAATTCGAACATGGCCAAGTGATGCTCTACCCATCAGAGAGCGAGGGAGCAGATGAGTTCAATGTTTCCCCATGTACTGTTCATCAAACACTCATATCTTACTTCATTAAACATGTACTGTTCATCAAACACTCATATCTTACTTCATTAAACATGTACTGTTCATCAAACACTCATATCTTACTTCATTAAACATGTACTGTTCATCAAACACTCATATCTTACTTCATTAAACATGTACTGTTCATCAAACACTCATATCTTACTTCATTAAACATGTACTGTTCATCAAACACTCATATCTTTGATGAACAGTACATGTTTAATGAAGTAACACTCATATCTTACTTCATTAAACATGTACTGTTCATCAAACTCATGATGCTCATGGCTGTGCCCATTTTTTTGTTTTCAGTTTCCCTGGTAACAAGAGGGGCCGGAGGTCTGGTGCCCCAGGTAGCCGTGAGGGAGATGAGGCAGGAGGAGACGAGGCAGGAGGAGACTAGGCAGGAGGAGAGGGTCGTAGTGATGGAAAAGAGACGTTCACCGGAGCCAACAGTGACACAGAGAGAGGATGGAGATGACTGGTTTTTGCTGTTCCGTATTGTGGAAGAAAGTATAAAGATGCCAACAGGTTATCATTTCAGCATTTTCCTGTTTTGTGGATGGTAGTTTTAGTGTTGTATTAGTGTATTGGTGTTGTATTAGTGGTATATTGGTGTATTAGTGTTGTAGTGGTGTATTAGTGTTGTAGTGGTGTATTAGTGGTATATTGGTGTATTAGTGTTGTAGTGGTGTATTAGTAGTGTATTAGTGTTGTAGTGGTGTATTAGTAGTATATTGGTGTATTAGTGGTATATTGGTGTATTAGTGTTGTAGTGGTGTATTAGTGGTATATTGGTGTATTAGTGGTATATTGGTGTATTAGTGTTGT